>JAHRHZ010000050.1:18305742-18403478 GCA_024137785.1 Ginglymostoma cirratum
GCAGGAAAGCTTGACGTTTCGGGCCTAGACCCTTCATCAGAGATGCTAGGCCTGAAACGTCAAGCTTTCCTGCTCCTATGATGCTGCTTGGCCTGCTGTGTTCATCCATCTCCACACCTTGCTATCTCAGATGATCTGGCCTGACGGCTTTTGCTTATACTTTCTGTTTTAATTTCATTATATTTTGCAATTCTGATGTTTGTCTTTCGTTATTGCTTTCAACTTTCTCTCACTTTTGTCTTCATTGACTTCTTTTGTGTATTTTCGTCCTTCCGTATTTGCACATTCTCCAGTCCTTTTCACAGCTTAGCACTATCTTTTTGGGTTATCCTTATTTCACTTAACAGATTTCCATCAAGTTGTTTACAGGCCTACCCTTCCCTAAATTGGTGTACCTTCTCATCTCCAATTTTTTTTCTATTTTTCCAGCTTTACTGAAATGCCTCTGTGTGATCGAGCCTTCAGCTCTGACAAAGATTATTCACCTGATACTCTATAATCTGTCTTCAGGAGCTGGCAATGATTCCTCTTGAAACAGAAAGTTCCTTTACAGGTTTAATGCTAAAATGAGGAATTGGGGATGATTCAATGATCAAGGCTACTGATTGATATTTTTCACAGAAAAACGGTCAGAACTGATGACTATGAAGTTTCAAGCTCTGAGTTATACCCTAGAAGATCCTATGACTCCATGAAATGGTAGAAAATTTGATTTTTCAGCCATCATAGATCAATGGGCTAACAGTGGCCCTTCCATGATGCTGCGTTGAAGAGAGAAATAAGTCTTTAATATGACAGAAGAAATGAATTCAAATTAAATAGCTTGATGTCTTGCAACACTTAATAGGATTTCAAACCTCTGAGATAGTCGTATTGAATGTTCATCATTGAGCTGTGGCCAAATCTCTCATCACTAATCACAAATAACCTTTTGGTAATCCCAAATTAACATTAGTGTCACAAAACTGTTAGAAAATGTTGACATTAATATGCAGTTAGCTTGCATCTACTTTGTTTGCAAAACTGTAAAATAAATTTTATTTTTTCTCTGTGCCCTTGCAACCAATTTATTCTATGAAATACTTACAAAATACATCGCAGCATTAAAATTTGTTTTCAGAAACTATAATAAAATTTCAAGCAAATGAAACATCATAAAACAGATTATACAAATTTTCCATCTGGAATGGAATAGGTTAAATCTATTTGCTTTCTTTACAATCTGATGCACATGGATAACCCTTCAGCTAATGCTGTAGCAGTAAATATATAGAGGATGCCACACATGGTCAAATACAGCCTTGTTGTCAAGGACTGTCACTCTCACCACGTCTGGAATTCAGCTCTTTTGTCTACGTTTGAACCAAAGCTGTAATGAGGTCAGGAGCTGAGTGGTCCTGACAGAGTCCAAACGGGGTGTCGCTGAGCAGGTGCTGCTTTTTAACACTGTTGATGACACTTTCCATTGCTTAACTGATGATTGAGAGTAGACTAATAAAATGGTAATTTGGCTGAGACTTTGTAGTGATTGGTACAACTGACGTGTTGCTAGGCCATTTCAAAAGGCAGTTGAGAGTCAAACACATTGTTGTATGTCTGAAGGCACGTGTAGGCCAGACTAGAAAGGACAGCAGATTTCCTTCCCTGCGGGACTTTAGTGAACCAAATGGATTTTTCTGACACTTGACAACCGTTTCATGGTTATCAGTGGACTCTTACTTCTAGATTTCTTTTAAAAACTTAAATTCAAATTCCACATTTTCTGTAGAGGGATTCGAACATATGTCCCCAGAATATTAGTTGACTTTTTGGATTGATAGTCCAGCAAAAACACCACAAGGCTATTGCCTGCCCAATCAGATCTGCGGTGGAGGTCCAACCAAATGAAGTGCTATAACCTTAAACAAATGTCTGGCCTTCTCCAGGATTGAACTCCCTTGATAAAAATGGTGCCAGCTGTGAGCTGCTGGCAAATTCAAGGCAAAGCTGCTCCTCATTGCTGGCAGGGCTGCTGGGAGAAGCCCTGCTGCTCCAAGGACTTCACTAGGATTCTTGAATGAGGGAAAGATCAACGTTGCGGGATGGAGGTTGCAGGAATGGTGAAAAGAGCTCAGAGCAGAGGACTGGCCTTGGGTTTCTGCACTTTCCCCCGCCAGATGCTGGGACTGTTAATTAAGCAGAAAGTGTGACAATGAGGGATCTTTCTGGCAGGCAGCTGGCAAATCCAAAATGGTTTATTTGGCAATCTTCAGACGTCAAAAGAAGGCTGTGTGATTCAAATTAAATTCCTCAATCAACTGTAAATTCTGGTGGAATTGAGAGTACTGGGGGCCAGTTGGCTCATTAGTCAAAATTAATTGACATCGGCCGCAAAAAGTGTTTTCCTCATGGGCCCCTTCCCAGCTCTGGTTTTTTGTGGGATGTTTCAGCAGGAATATGTAAACAGCAATTACTGCTATCAAGCATTCCAGCAAAAGGAATGTCAAGGGATTTAGAGAGAAGAAGGTGATGACACAGATAGCATTGGGATAATAACCAGACTAAATGATCCTTGACTGGGTGAAGGAGGAGACATTAACAAATTAACCTACGACTTAGAATATGCATCGGTATCCTATTTTTTAATGAAGCGACATTAGAATTTGGATAATGAGATGCTTGTGTGGCAAAAATTTGCAGAAAGATACTGCTTTTTCCTTTTCATGTTTTCCTCAAAATTATTTGGGTTATCCCTTGATTACTCTCTCCCTGTATACACTTGAAGAAATGTTCAAAAACCTGTATACAAAACTGCTGTGGTAGATTATTAGAAGTAACCATGACAGGCTTTAACAGTGGGGTCAAATGATTTGTTACAAACCTGCACAGAAGAGAAAGAAGCCACTTGACAGTGATTTTCCTGAACTGACCAATTGGCAGCAAGAGGCAGGCTTTCCCCAGCACCGTTATGGACAGGGCCCTCAACCGGGTCCGAACCATCTTCCACACTTCTGCCTTCAGCCCCTCTCTTCCCTCTCGCAATAGCAATAGGGTTCTCCTTGTCCTTACCTACCATTCCACCAGCATCCACATCCATAGGATAATCAGACACTATTTTCGCCACCTCCAGCGAGATGCCACCAACAGACTCGTATTCCCCTCTCCACCTTGTCCACCTTCCACAGGGACCATTCCCTCCGGGACAACCTGTTCCACTCTTCCTTCACTCCCAACACTGCCTCCAATTCCCCCATACCCACCCGCGCCCCCCCACCACAACCAGTGAAGGTATAACACCTGCTCAGTTCCCTCCTCCCTCCCCAGTATCCAAGGGTCCAAACATACCTCCCAAGTGAAGCAACACTTCACCTGCACTTCCCAGAATCTAGTCTAATGCATTCACTGCTCATAATGTGGTCTCCTCTACGTTGGGGGAACGAAGCATAGGCTGGGTGACCGCTTTGCAGAACATTTATGTTTTGCTCGGAAAAGAGAACCTGAGCTTCCAGTTGCCTGTCACTTTAACTGTTCCTTTGCCAACAAATCTCTCTCGGCTTGCTGCAGTGTTCCAGCGAAGGTCAGCACAAGCTGGAAAAACAACATCTCATTTTCCGTTTGGGGGTCCTGCAAAGTCCGGATTCAATGTCGAGTTCAATAATTTTAGGGCCTAAGCTCTCCCATGTCCCAGCCCCCAATTCCACACTCCAGGCCTTGTTATCACATAGCCTGCCATTACACACTACGTATTGTTGGTCACCTCATTAACAGCTATTCACCCTCCTAGCCAGATCATTATCAATTCTTCTGTCTATCCAATGGCTCTTCTCTTTCTTTGGGCTCTATCCCATTGCTTACTACACCCCTCCCCCATCTTCTGCATATAAACCAACGTTTTCCCAGCTACCATCAGTTGTGACGAAGGGTCACTGGACCCGAAAAGTTAACTCTGACCTTTTCTTCACAGAGGCTGCCAGATCTGTTGAGCTTTTCCAGCAACTTCTGTTCTTGTTCCTGATTTACAGCATCCGCAGTCTTTTCGGTTTTTATTCAGGTAGGCTTGCCATCCTGTTAAGGGTGGCGACTGAGTTCTCAAAAATGGAGTGTTAATTAGGTGGCCTCCCAGATCAGAAGGTGAAAAGACCTCAAATACAGAAAGGAGAGAAGGGACATTTTCATTTTGACGTGGCCTCTCTGCATGTTCAAAAATGGCCTCAGCAGCATGGCCACAGTTGTGCAAGGGAATTCTGTTCACATAGCAACAGCTGAGATCAAACAAGCAGAATAAGCCTTAAAGCCTGCTCAGAGTGCTAGGTCCCTGGTCTGTCACCAGGTGATCACCAGGTAGCTGGCCTAGTTCCCAATACACAGCAAAATACTGTGGATGCTGAAAATCTGAAACAAACACAGAATGTTGGAGAAGCTCAGCAGGTCTGGCAGCATTTGTGGAGGGACAAGCACATTTTGAGCCTAGTGTGACCCTTCTTCAGAACAGAATCATACCAGACTTAAAATGTCAACTCTGCTTTTCTTCCCACAAATACTGCCAGACCTCCTGAGTTCCTTCAGCATTCTATGTTTTCATTTTAGTTCTCAACACACAGATTGCGGGAATGTTGACATGAGGGCTGATGGGAAAATTCCAGTCAATCTCCGTAAAAGGCCTTTGTAATTAAAGCCAATTAACCCACTTAAGTTGGCTAGTCATCACTTGTGCATAAGTAATCTTTTCGATCCCTATTGTGCTTCATGTTACAGTTGTATAGGACTTTGGTTTCATGTTACAGTTGTATAGGACGTTGGTTTGACCACATTTGGAATATTGCGTACAGTTCTGGTCGCCACATCACCAAAAGGATGTGAATGCTTCGGAGAGGGTACAGAGGAGGCTCACCAGGATGTTGCCTGGTATGGAGGGCGCTATCTATGAAGAGAGGTTGAGTAGATTAGGATTATTTACATTAGAAAGATGAAGGTTGGGGGGGACCTGATTGAGGTCTGCAAAATCATGAGATGTTTAGACAGGGTGGATAGCAGGATGCTTTTTCCCCAGAGTGGGAGACTCAATTACTAGGGGTCACAATTTCAAGGTGAGAGGGAAAAAGTTCAAGGGAGATATGCGTGGAAAGTTCTTTAAGCAGAGGGTGGTGGGTGCTTGGAATGCATTGCCAAGGGAGGTGGTAGAGGTGGGCACGATAGCATCATTTAAGATGTATCTAGACAGATACATGAATGGGCAGGGAGCAGAGGGACACAGATCCTTGGAAAATAGGCAGCAGGTTTAGAAAGAGGATCTGGATCAGCGCAGGCTTGGAGGGCCGAAGGGCCTGTTCCTGTGCTGTAAATTTCTTTGTTCTTTGTTCTTTGTTCTGATAAAATGGCCCGGGGGAGCATTGTGCCATCAAACCAACAGTGTGGATATTCCTGCCTACATGTGGGGGTAGAAAATGCAGGGCAACTTCTTCATGTTACTGACACTCACTATCCTGACTATGAGGCAATAATGACCCATGTTTACATGTTCCTCCATTCCTATCAAAGAATCCCAAACTTGGCATCTACTGTTGACGGTTAGCACTTCTCTGCTCTTCCTGCTTGAGACTCGTATCTATCCTCAACTTACTTGCTTGCAGAGTTCTCTTAAACTTTTATAAGCCAAAATATAAAATACGGAACAACTTTTTTTGTGCCCTAACTTAGGTGTCTCTCATATTCCATAAAATACAAATTTATTGGTTTATAATGCTTCCTAAAACTCCTTTTACAATAGTGTAATTCTATCATTGTTCCTAAGCAAAACACCAACTAATGAACTTATGTCTTCCTCGAAATGCATCATTTGGGGCTCACACATTATAAATATTTAGATTGCCTATTTTTGAAGGTGAGTACTAAGATAGAACAGATGGAAATGTAATTTGTTACTCTTGATACTAACCCTAGGGCCAATATAACGATTGCAAAGTTATTTTCACCAATAGAACACGGCAGTAACAATTCCCATTAATCAAAGCTATGTGATGATTTCTGCTCTTTCTAACTAAAATGTATTTATATTCCAGACAATGTTTCCACTTTTTCACTTGCAGTGCACAGCAACATACGCTAAGAGCAGTTATCGGAACATCAGACACAGCCCTTACGCAGATGGTCAATTATCTGTCCATTGAAATTAATGGATGGAAAATTGACAGGCTGTGTAATGGATGTGCTGCCTCTGAGCACAATATTCCAATTCTTGTTGCTTTGTGCTTGGAGTGCAAAGGCAGAAAATTACCCCTATAATATTTTATCATATCAAAGCATCTCATCGTGGTTCGTGATGAGGTTCGCTTACATAGCAAACCTGGCCATTATTCAACCCATCAAGTTTTCATTCCAATGATTTTAAAGCAAAAACAGGTGGATGATTTGCTCAGAGCTGTGAAGGCAAACATCACTTCTGTCACGCATTGGAAATTCAATGAGTGTTTCTCTGCAGGGAAGCCAGGGTGATATGAATAAATCCTTCAAATCTGAATTAACAAAGCAAATGTCTTTTTTGATTTGGACAGGTCTTCCAATAACCTCTGGCACTTGAATTGACTGGACCAAGCTTTCTTTGCCTAGACTTACAATCTGTAATTTTCTATAAAAATGTGATAAGTTTGTATCACTCTGCACCACCAACTCACCTACACAGATTGCCAGTGTACTGGATGCAGCATATCTTGGGTGTAACTAGGGAAAGGCACAAAATTTGCTTGCCTGTTACCAGCCTTGGCAGATTTAAAGGAAAAGCAATAATAGTAGAAAGTGTAAAGGTCTTTCCACTGGTGAGGCAATAGCAGTTTTGAAATTGTTTTCCTGAACATGATTTTCCTTTTGCACAAATGTGAGCCCTTATAAAACAGGTAACTTACCACCCTGTAGGACACATTTTATGTCATTGGGAGTGTAATTTCACCAAAAGCCTTCAAAAAATTTATGCAGCATGATTTTCATTGAACCAGGTTTTCAGATTAACTGCTGTGGCCTAAGAGGAAATAATTTTGCTGACATATCTTTTTAAATTTAATTTTATCTGCTGATGGCAATGCTAAAGAATAAAAAGAAATATTGAGCAGTAGATCAGAAATTGTGTCATGCCACCACTTCCTAACCTGTCAGCGATGCTTACAGATTGGTAAGAACGAGAAACCAAGGTGTGGGCACTCTTACTAATGCTGGTATATCAGAAGCTACATTGCTGCCTGCCTGCACCTGAGCAGGAAAACTGGATGTAGCAGGATAAAAGGAAGGCCGCTTCTGCTGGAATTCTGCTGCTTTAGATCAATTCACTGACTGCAGAATAAGGCCACGCTAACTTTATCCACTGGGCTTCATTCACTGTTGCCTTTGCTTCAAAAGGATGAGGTACAGGTCAGAAGGAACTGCTAGCAGACATTCAAGTTACAGTCGGCAATATGCCAGCGCGTCAGTAAATAAGGGAATTTTATCTCAGGAGTATAGGTGGGAGACCTATTACACACCGCATAATGGTATTAACGCTGGACTGTTAATCCAGACACCAAGACAACATTCAGCCTTGAATCCTGCAACAATTTTGTTAAGAGTCTGAAATCTAAATTTGCAGATTAGACCAAGTAAGAGTACATAGGAACTGGTAGATATGTTTGGAAAGGTAAGGTACCCATTTGGATCAGGTTTCAGCAACATTTTAGGGAGGGTAAGCCGCCCATTGGTGGAGATAGAGAGCAATTTGGAAGAGGCAGGGTATAATTTAAGAGAGGTAAGATACCCTTTGGGATTGTTAACATTAGGTATGCTAATGTGTAAATGGTGTGTAATATCATTGAGATTGTTAAGCTGTGAAAGAACTGTCAAAGCTGTCAGAACAATGTCAAAGCTGACAAAAAAAAACTGTCAGAAAACTATCAAAGACTTTCCATGGCTGTCATAGGACTCTCGAAGCTGTTAAAGCCACCAGACAGCTGTCCAGTAAAATGAGAGATAACAAGGTGTAGATCTGGATGAACACAGCAGGCCAAGCAGCATCATAGGAGCAGGAAAGCGTGACGTTTCGGGCCTAGACCCTTATGCACAGTTTGAAAATGTGTGCCTGTTGACATAAGCCATTAAAACAATTGCACTGGATGACTGATTTTTCAGTCTATCATTTTTACAACTTCACAATTCACAAGTGAGCATTTTGATGGATATATCCATGTGATTTTAGAATTTAAAAAATTGTTTTTTTAAAACACAATCTACTTAAGTGAAATGTTTGTTTTCATAAGAAATTCATTGGACGAGTTTCAATGCGTTGAAAATGTATTTTTTTAAAGATGTCAATAACAGTTAATTTTAACTTAGCATGGACTCTGAGATTTAGCTGTGAGGGGATACTGGATGAATTGACGCAGAAAGAAAGGGCAAAGTATGATAGGTAGGGCTGCCATTGTTTGGTGTGAGTTGGCACTAATTTGCCATGGGGCTAAAAGCGCCAGTATGGTTGGTCGTGGGGCATAAAGTGAAATGGGGGTTATAAATGACAATGGTGGTGGGGAATAGAGAATAATTTTTCACTGGAGCTAGAACTGGCCAGTGTCATGGCTTATAGGACATAGGTTGAAATTGAGGTTATAAAGGATGGGTGGGAGTTGGGCATGGGGGGGTGCATAGGAACTATGAATATCAAGGTAGTTTGGTACAGGGGATTGGTGTTTATTGGGCCATAGTTTGACATGGGGATATGACATGCCACGTGGAAAGATCAAGGGACATAAGTTGGTGAGACAAGAGGTAAAGTTCCCTTATTTGGCATGTTTCCTAACAGGACCCCAACTAATCCACCCCTATGTGAGAACGGATGACCAGGCTTACCTTCTTTACTCATTCACCCCTCACTTGATCACAACAAGGCTAAGTTATCAAGTAGACATAGTAAGAACTGCCGATGCTGGAGTCTGAGATAACACAGTGTGGAGCTGGAGGAACATAGCAGGCCAGGCAGCATCAGAGGAACAGGAAAGCTGACTTTTCAGGTTGGGACCCTCATTTAGAAATGGCGGAGGGGAAAGGGGGCTCTGAAATAAATAGGTGGGGGTGGGGCTGGGGAAGGTAGATGGGATGGTAATAGGTGAGTGCAGGTAGATAGTGGTGGGGATTGGTCAGTGAGGTAGGGGGAGGGATACGTGGAACAGTCCGTCTTCTGCAGCTACTCTGGCACTATCCCCCACCTCTTCCTCCACAACATTGATGACTATATCAGCACCGCCTCATGCTCCCACGAGGAGCTTGAACAGTTCATCAACTTTATTAACACCTTTCACCCCAACCTCATCTGAACCATCTCTGATACCTCTCCTTCATGGACCTCGCTATCTCCATCATTGGTGACAGCCTTGAAACTGATATCTATTTCAAGCCCAACGACTCCCACAGCTACCTAGGTTACACTTCCTATCACCCATCTTCCTGCAAGAATGCGATCCCCTACTCCCAACTCCTCCGCCTCTGCTGCATCTGCTCCTAAGATGACCTGTTCCACTCCCGAACATCCCGGATGTCTTTGTATTTCAAGGACTGCAACTTGCCCCTTCAGTGGTTGAAAACACTCTCAACCACATCTCTTGCGTTTCCTGCACCTCTGCCCTCACACCCTGTCCCCGCAATAAAAACAAAGACAGAATCCCCCTTGTCCTCACATATCACCCCATTAACCTCCGGATCCAATGTATCATTCTCCGCCACTTCCACCACCTGCAATCTGACCCCACAATGAAGGATATATTTCCCTCCCCACCCTTGTCTGCCTTCCGTATGGATCACTTTCTCCACGACTCCCCCATTCGCTCCACACTCCCCACCAGCACCACCACCCCCGGCACCTTTTCCTGCAACCGCAGGAAGTGCTACACCTGCCCCTACACCACCCCCCTTACCCCCATCCCAGGCCCCAAAAAAACCTTTCACATCAGACAGATGTTCACCTGCACATCTGCTAATGCGGTCTCCTGCACCCACTGTTCCCGATGTGGCCTCCTCTAAATCGGTGAAACCGAGCAGAGGCTCGGAGACTGCTTTGTAGAGCACCTGCGCTCAATTTGCAACAAACAGCAACACCTTCCAGTCGCGAACCACTTCAACTCCCTCTCCCACTCCCTGGATGACATGTCCATCCTGGGCTTCTGCCAGTGTCAGGAACAGCACCTCATATTCTGCCTTGGGAGCCTACAACCCAATGGTCTCAATGTGGACTTTACTAGCTTCAAAATCTCCCCACCCCTGGCCTCATTCCCTGACTAACCCTTCCTATCATTGCTGCCTCCTTGACCTGTCTATCTTCTTTCCCACCTATCCGCTCCTCCCACCTCACTGACCAATCCCCACCACTACCTCCCTGCACTCGCCTATCACCATTCCACCTACGTTCGCCAGCCCTAACCCCCCTCTCTATTTATTTCAGAGCCCCCTTACCCCTCCCCCTTTTCTGAAGAAGGGTCCCGACCCGAGATGTCAGCTTTCCTGCTCCTCTGATGCTGCCTGGCCTGTTGTGTTCCTCCAGCTCCACACTGTGTTATCTAATTTATTAAGTACTCCTTTCCTTTGGATCTCTTTCTCTGTGACAAATTAATAAAACATTAATTAAATGTTGCCAATTTGACTGAGCTTTGTTGAGCGAACAAAAGACCATTTCTGAGGAAGGGTCACTGGACCCAAAATGTTAACTCTGATTTCTCTTCACAGATGCCACCAGACCTGTTGACCTTTTCAGGAAATTCTGTTTTTGTTTCTAATTCACAGCATCCATCGTTCTTTCAGTTCTTAAAATGCTAAGCAGCCTCTGTGCACATTCCGTGATCATCTGACCCACCTCCCAAGAAACCCTTGAATGAAAATTTGTCGTGGCCGGGACCCTTTTGCCCAGGTCGGATTTACGAGGGTGAGAAACCCTGGCCATCACTTTTTATTTATTCATACAGATTTGGGAATATTGTACAATATTATCAAACAAAATCATTACTGAAATTACATTAGAAAGTGTTGCAGATGTACCAGGGATTTGCAGGAGAAAGAGAGTTAACATTTTCAGCTGAGCCATCAACAGTCTACATGGCGAGTAATTTCTGCTTGGAGATCCTGTCTAAATATTAAACTGTGCTTCTGCTTTTGATGCTGCCTCTGCCGAAATATATTTCCAACTGTTGTGATTTTGCTTCTTTATTTACAATTTTCTACATTGCTGTTTTCCTTTTTCTCTTAAAATTAGCACTTAGTGTGGCCTGGTTGATAAATGAAAGAGCTCATGATAGGAAAATATCCCACAGGGAGTGGATAAAAAAAAATGATCACACTGCGCAAAATGCGTTAGCGATTCCTTTTGCAATATGTTGTTAGTGCCTGCACAGAAGCCTATGGCTCACATAATCCTACCCTCAGCTAACTGGGGGTATGTGGAGATAAACAATTGGGAACGATGAAAAGTAAATACGGGAAACAAATGCAATCAATGAAGAAAAAAGGCAATATAATGAATTGGGGAGGACAAGACTATTGACCTAATGTCCAAAAAAAAGCCCGAATAGGAAACACATTAATTAATTGCAGATTCAGATTTGGAAAGTCTTTGTAATTTGTATCTAAAACAACTCCAACTGTCCTTCAGTGAATTATGTTCTTCAGGTATGAGGTGCAATGTAATGTGCCATCAATACAATCAAACGCAGCAAATATGAGGACTTATAGCTTTTCAGTTATAATTAAATTGTTACTTTATTTGGAAATTGCTTCAATAGAGGAAACAGCCATTTAAAAATGGCACTTAAATTATTAAACAAATTTCTAGTTGTCTCTTGCAGATTATGCGTCCTGATTTTTCTGATATCCAGCTGGGCAGACTTTGCAAAAGTGTAAGGTTGAGAAAGTACCTCACAGATCATTATTAACATTTGTGTTACCTTCTCTCCTCAAATGCTGCCTCATCTACGTATTTGTAGGTTTTGTATTTTAATTTTTGATTCAGAAATAAAAGAAATTTCATATGAAAATTTGGTAACAGCTGAATGAGCGTCACTAGCGTCAAATACAAATTCCACTTCCCAGAACCTGGTAACATGAGGCTGAGTATAGTTCTTTTTGGCTAAGTCAAGGTGGCATTGAGATTTTTGGAAGGTTTCTTGCCATGAAGACGAGTAGATTTTCTTGAATTCAGCAAACTTTGTTAATTAATCACCTATCCCATCTCTACAACATTTCTCTCAACGGATTTCCATCCAATCTTACCACAGGCAGTTCTCAGAATAATTTGCTACTCACCAGATATCCCAGAATTCACAGGATACCATGCACCCAAACCATCTTTAAAAGCCAGTGTGCACTCACTACCCATCTGAAAAGTTGCAGCTCCGGTTATTTGCTCCAGACAAGGCAGGCAGAAGGAAATCAGTGCCCTGCTTTGCATCACCATCACCAATCCCAATCCCAGCATCACCAACTCTGCATGTCCTCTGCGCTGCCTACTCACTCACTTGGGACTACTCCCCACTCACACCAACAGCGATAGCTGAGCTACCCACTTTCTTCCTCCATAATACCTGCCTCTTTCTCATTCCATAAGGATAGCAGCCCATAATGTGACTCGTAAGACTCAAGATGGGTTGTATGCCACTCGTTTATTTAGCTCCTCACCTTTTATGAGGAGAGGACACTGACTTGTACAGCTCTGAGAACACCTATACAGGTGTCAGAGGCTGCCCTTGACTTGCTGTGCTGGGATTCCCTGGGAAAAGGCCTTCCTGGTTTTGTGTCTGTACTAGACAGCATAGCAAGACAGAACTAATTTGAGCTTGATATATCTGGCTAAGGGGACAAAGCTCAAAAAGACAAGGTCTTAAAATCATAAGGTGTGGGAGCAGAAGTAGGCCATTCAGCTCATCGAGTTTGCTTCACCATTCAATGGGGTCATGGCTGATATGATCATCCACAACCCCGCTCTCTTGCTTTTTGCCTATAATCCTAAATTACCTCACTTTAAAATCTGTTAATATCAGCCTTGAAAATGCTTAATGATCCAATCTCTACAGCCTTTGATGGTAAAGAATTCTGTGGATTAATTATCCACAGAGATAAGAAATTCCTCCCTCATCTCTGTCTTAAGTGGGTGACCCCTATTCTGAAATGATGCCCTCTGGTCTTAGACTGTCCCACAAAGGGAAAAAAACCTTTTCATATCTACCGTAAGAACACATATATATATCATATATATATTATATTTCAGTAAGGTAATATCTCATTCTTCTAAACTCAAATGAGTATAGGCACAATATACTCAACCTCTCCTTATAAGACTCCATAGCTGGGAATCAGTGAACAATATTTGTACTGCCTCCAATGCCAGTATATTTTTCTTTAGGTAAGAGGCAACAAATTGATCATAGCATTCAAATTGTCCTCTAATTATACCTCATATAATTTTAGCAAAACCTTCATATTTTTGTGAGTCATTACCTTTGAAAGAAAAGCCATAATTTTACCTGCCTTCCCTGTTATGCTCTGAACTTGTACGCTAGCTTTTTATAATTAATACACAAGGATCCTTAAATCCTTATGTAGTATAGTTTTCTGCAGATTTTCTCCATTTAAATAATATTCAGCTCCTCTGTGCTTCCTGTCAAAATGGATAACCTCACGTTTTCCCACATTACATTACCTCAGCCAAGATTTTGCTCACTTGCTTCATTTGCCTATATCCCATTGGAGATTCCTTGAGTCATCTTCATTACCTGCCTTCCCACCTATCCTGCAAACTTGGCTAGTGTGCATCAACTTTCCTTACGCAAGCTATTGACATATATAATAAATAATGGTGGCTCCAGCACTGATCTCTGTGACACACCATTAGTTGTAGGTTGCCATTCAGAAAGTGCTCCCTTATCCCATGTTCCTCTAATCATCTATTATTTAGCAAGTTCCCTATCCATGCTCATATACTACCTCTAGCACCATTGACTTTTATATTATTAAGCATTCCAATGTATGGTACCTATTAACATCTTCTGAAAAATCAAATGTATGACATTCACTACCTCCCCTATATCTATATCTATCCTGCTTGTTACCTCCTCAAATAATTCTAATAGTTTTGTCAGGCATGATTTCTCCTTCTTAAAGGGATGTTGATTCCACTCGATCAAACAAAGTATTTCTAAATATTTTGCTATTATATCCTTTACGATAGGCTCTAAAATTATCCCAATAACAGATGTTAATCTAACTGACTGATAGTTACCTGTTTCATCTTCTTCACTTTTTACATTTACTTTGGCTGTTTTCCAAACCTCTGGGAATTTTTCAGAATCTAAGGAATCTTAGAAGATTAGTGTATCCATTATCTCTGTAGCTGGTTCTTTTAATATGCTAGGATGCATCAATCAGATACAGGGGATTTACTGGTTTTTTAAGCCCATTAGTTTCCCTGGCACATTTTCTCTAGTGACTATTGTTGTATTTATTTCCTCTTATCCTTCTACCCCTTGATTCTTTAGTATTTCCAGAATGCTATTCATGTCATCTACTGTGAAAACTGATACGACTCTTCTGCCATTCCCCATTATTACTTCCTCAGCCTCATTCTCTAAGAGGCCTATGTTGATCTTGGTCTTTCTATTCATTGCTACTTAAAGAAGCTGTAGTTGTCCATCCTAATATTACTTGCAAGTTTGCCTTCAATTTTTTATCTTCCCCTCTTTATTATTTTGCTGGCCATCTTTTGTTCATTTTTAACTCATTCCCCAATCATGTTTACCACTAATCTTTATCACATTGAACATTTTTACTTTCAATATGATGTTATCAGTAACTTCCCTGGATAACCAAGGTTACCTTCCCTGCTTTGAAGAATCTTTCTTTTTTCACTAGCATACATCTTTGTTGTGAACCATGAACTATTTTTCTAAACATCTGATATTTTCTCTCAGCCCTTTTTTGCTGCTAAACTGTTTTCCCAGTTCACTCTCATTAGCCCTGCCCTCATTCCTTTGTAATTACAATTTCTTAAGTATAGGAAACTGAATACACTGTATGAATTCTTCCTCTGCCTATCCTTATTTACATGAAGATTAAGGCCGCCTATAATTAACGCACTGACTTTGTTACCTGTCTTCATTATCTCCTGAGTTAGTCTGTCCCACGGTGTAGCTCCTGTGAGAGGGCCCATGGGCTATTCCTTCCAGTGTCCTCTTTCCCTTTTTATTTCTTACCTCCACCCATATGGATTCTACATCTGCTGATCCCAGGTTATTTCTTGCTGTTCTACTTATTCTATTCTGTTCGAACAACACTACCCCACCACACTTTCTATCCTGCCTGTTCTTTTGAAAAGTCCTGAGTACTTATTTTTAAGTTTTGATCTGCTTCTAACGATGTGTCCATAATGGCTAACATCATACCCCATAAACATTTGTTTATGTTGTTAATTTATTTTTTTTTCTGAATAATATGCATATTTGCTGTTGCTTTCCTATGTTTGTGTAGTTTGTTTCTTCTTGTCACTTTCTAAGGCTCATTATTCCAAATAGCTGCCCTGTAATTTTGCTATATCGTCTTGATTTTTCCACCTATGTTTCTGCTCTCCCAAAATTACTGTAAAGCTCTCTGAGATAAAAGGTACTGCAGATGCTGGAGAATCCGAGATAACACTCTGTCCAGCTTTAGTTATTCAGTTCACCAGACACTGATTCCAGGACAAGCATTTCCTCCAGAAGCATGGCTGCATGCATAAGCAGCCTCTCTAAGGTTACCCACATGATGGTCAGCATCAACGTGCCAATCGCAGCATTGACTTCTGATTCCCATGTCACTGCCATGCAAGGACCTCAGTAGCCTGTGCAGCTGGGAAGAAAATTAAAGGGAACACTGTCTAGTACAGTTCCAGTGATGCCCATCCCGCTATAATGGCCTGTTTCTACCTCAGTACTGTGTCTAGTGCCTCACAAGCTGAAACCCATTCCATCCACACCAATCTTTGAGCCATGTATTTAACTCCTTGCATTTATTTTTCCTATGCCTGTTTTATCATTGCTCAGCTAATCACCCAAAGATTATCATGGAAGTTGTGTTTCTTATTTTAGCTCCCAACTGTTCACAAACTTTCAGCAAAACCTCCTTTTTTAGTCCTAGCAATGTTACTGGTACTAATGTGGATAGTGACAACTGAATCCCTCCCCTCCTTCTCCAAATTCTTCTCCAGCCCTGAGGAGATGCCCTTAACCCTGGCACCAGGAAGGTGACACAGCCTCTGGGACTCCTCTTCACTGCTGCAGAGAACAGTTTCTTTCCTCCCAATTATGCTATTCTCATTACTAGCTCTTCCCCCAATTTGGCTGGCTCCCTGTACCAAAGTGCTATGGTCAGCTTACTTATCCTTCCTGCAATCTCACCCTCATATGCACAGCTTGCAAGAACCTCATAACTATCGGACATTTGCAGGGACTTCTCATTAGTAACCCACCATTTCACCTGTAGTCACCCTCTCCGTCCCTGAATACAGATCAATTTTGCCTCAGCTGAATAGTGGCACTATCCTCTGTAGAAAAGTATCCAGGCACATTCCCCTTCCCCTAATGTGGCAAAATGTGTGTGCAGCGTGGATTCCAGCTCAATTCAGACCCAAAGTTCCTCAAGTACTTACAACAGATGCGTTTATTCTGGATCACAGTGTTGTCCAGCAGCTTCCACATGTTGCAGCAGCAACACGTCACCTATTGCAGTCGGATTGGATTTTATTTATACAGTAATTATTCCAGATTCTCTTCTCTTTATTGTAATGATATTTTGTTCTAACTTGAAACAAAGCATCAATCTTACAGATAATCAGGCCAAGTACGCCCTGTACACAAAAGGCAGGGAAAATCCAACCCGGCCAATTACTGCCCCATCAGTCTACTCTTGATCATCAGTAAAGTGATGGAAGGTGTCATCAATAGCGCTATGAAGCAGCACCTGCTCAGAAACAACCTGCTCAGTGACGCCCAGTTTGAATTCCGCCAGGGTCACTCAGCTCCTGATCTCATTACAGCCTTGGTTCAACATGGACAAAAGAGCTTAATTCCAGAGGTGAGGTAAGAGTGACAGCCCTTGATATCAAGGCTGCATTCGACCGAGTGTGGCATCAAGGAGCCCTAACAAAACTGGAATCAATGGGTATCGGGGGCAAACACTCAAGTGGTTAGAGTCATACCTGACACCGAGGAAGATGGCTGTGGTTGTTGGAGGTCAATCATCTCAGTTCCAGGACAGGTCTGCAGGAGCTCCTCAGGGTAGTGCCCTCGGCCCAACCATGTTCAGCTGCTTCATCAATTACCTTCCCTCCATCATAAGGTCAGAAGTGGGGATGTTCGCCGATGATTGCACAAAGTTCAGTACCATTCGTGACTCCTCAGATACTGAAGCAGTCCATGTTCAAATGCAACCAGATCTGGACAATATCCAGGCTTGGGCTGACAAGTGGCAAGTAACAGTCAAGCCACACAAATGCCAGGCTATGACCATCACCAATAAGAGACAATCTAACCACTGTCCCTCGACATTCAAAGGTGTTACCATCACTGAATCCCCCACTATCAGCATCCTGGGGGTTACCATTGACCAGAAACTCACCTGGACTCACCACATTAGCACAGTGGCTACAAGAGCAGGTCAGAGGCGAGGAATACTGTGGCAAGTAACTCACCTCCTGACTCCTCAAAGCCTGTCCACCATCTACAAGGCACAAGTCAGGAGTGTGATGGAATTCTCCCCACTTGCCTGGATTAGTGCAGTCCCAACAACACTCAAGAAGCTTGACATCATCCAGAAAAAAGCCGCCAGCTTGATTGGCACTACATCCACAAGCATCCAACCTGTCCACCACCGATGCTCAGTAGCTACAGTCTGTACTGTCTACAAGATGCATTGTAGAAATCCACCAAAGATTCTTAGACAGCACCTTCCAAACCCACAAACACCTCCACCTAGAAGGACAAGGTTGGCAGATATATGGGAACACCACCAACTCCAAATTTTCCTCCAAGTCACCCACCATCCTGACTTGGAAATATATCACTGTACCTTCACTGTCACTGGGTCAAAAGCCTGGAATTCCCTCCCTAATAGCATTGTGGGTCAACCCACAGCAGGAGGACTGCAGCAATTCAGGAAGGCAGCTCACCACCACCCTCTATGGGCAACTAGGGATGGGCAAGAAATGCTGGTCAGCCAGCGACACCCACATCCCACAAATGAATTGGGAAAAAAAAAATTAAGAAAAAGGAGATGACACTCAATACCAAAACACAAACTGAAGACCTTACTTTTAATTTAATAACTAGAAATGTTCACCAGTACTACTCATCAATCAGCTTCTTTCCCTTGAGCTCATCATGCTGTGGTTCACAATGTTATTCAGCCGCTCATCCTCGCCTCTTGCTCTGGAAAGTTTACTACTTGCAGTAAACCTTAGTTAAAGAATCTCTGTCTCAAATTTGGTTCAAATTTCCAACAGGATAGTCACTTGGTTTTTCCCTCATTTTGCTGAAGTCCCTTGCATACTGACTGTGCACTTTACTGACCGTGTGGTGCAAGAAAACACTTTCCTACAGCGATTTGCTCAGTGTCAATGGTAATGCAAGGCCGGGATGCTTGAGCAATAAAGCAGTTTCAAAGTGAGTGATTGCTATGACAACGAGTGAAATGCCCAGAAATGCAATCTGAGCCATCTAGCCCGTGAGCTGGGTCCATGTCCCTCAGCACACCATGTTCTTGAGGACAAAAGGGTCCTGTATGTGCATTAGAAATGTACCATCAGAGTTCTTAGAGTCTGACACATATTGTTTGCCAATGCCTTTGGACATGATATGTCAGTAGCCTGGTGTCCATAGAGATTCGTCTGAGATATTGGTGCCTGGAGTCCAACCTAGAGGTTGTTTGGAACAAGTGGCGAGCTGAACCTTATCGATGCTCGTTCTGGTATCTTTGTCAAGTTTCCCCAACATCAAGCTTTTCTGGTGAGTTTGGTAAGATGGGAAACTGAATATTAATGAGGTGAACTGGCCTGTTGACAAGACATTTAACTATAAGTACCGACCATCAATTGGTATCTCACGATTGCTTATTGAGAATCTTGCTGTGCTACTTATCTAAAACATAAAAGATGGAGTGAGATGATCTCAACATGAAAATCTGTGTCATTGCACCCAATTTGGCCACATATCTTGCCATTGGGTACGCCACTCAGTCCTCTATAAGATTCTACCCTGAAGCTTAATTTTGTTGATGCAGTAGGGCACAGGATGAACAACAGGAAGAAATATGAGCAGGAGTATCCTTCAAAGCCATCAGGCACGTGAACAGTTAGCTGATATTTGTAAGATATTGATCTATTCCCATGTTTTTTATTGGATAATTACACAAGTGGATTACAGGTATTAATGTCTGTGCTTCAGTAACCTAAAACTTCAATAAGTATATTAGATTCACAAGAAACATGAATATGAAATATATAATTTCTAGCAATATAAACAAGAGTTTGGTGAGATATTGGAAAATAGGAACAGGAGTAGGCCATTCAGTCCTTCAAAGCTGTTCCATCATACAGTGAGATCATGGCTGGTCTGTAACCTAAATCAAAAAATTTGCCTTTGGCTCATACGCCTGATACTTTACTCAACAAAAAACAAAAAAAAAAACAAAAAAAAAACCAAAAACTTTTTTCAGATTTAAAATTAACAACTGGTCCTGCGTCCACTGCCATTTGTGGAAGAGAAATCCAAAGTTCTACCACTCTTGTCTTTCGAAATCCTTCCCAACATCTCTCCTGAGTTGTCTGGCCCTAATTCTCAGACTATGCTCCCCAATTCTAGAATCCCAAACCAGTAGAAATAGTCATCTATATTTACCCTGTCTCTTCCTGTTAATATCTTGGAGACTTCAATTCTAGAGAAATAGATATATTCTCAGTACATCTCCATGAATTTTTATGAACATACCAGTTCATTGAAAAACGTAGAGATGAAAGGGGCAGTTGTGTGAGCTGATGATCTCAGGCATGTCTAGCACTCTCAAGGAGCTTATTTTTTTAAAAGAAGTTATGGATACCAAAGTCATGATTTTCCACCTATGCATTTTAATTGTTATCAAAAGCAAGGTCATGTTCCAGAGTCAAATATTCTCTGTATCTTAGAGTATACCTTAATTTGGAAAATGCTGCTTTCATTCATTATAGTATTAATAGGAAGCCTTCTTGCTGAAATTCTCACCTTGCAATGTTCATTAGGACTGGTAATTTTGACAATCCACTCAATAACATTTATTTTCGTGGATACTCATATTTGTTTATTCACCATTGAGAGTGGATAAAAATAAATCACTTCTAACAACAAGGAAGTTATAATTAATCATGAGTATCATGTGTTTTTTTTTATTTTTTAACTTGTTTGGTATGTAGTCTAGATATAAGAGTTACACTGAAGTTCAAATGATTTATGAAGAAATTGAATATCATTGTCCTAATAAAGCTTATCGTCTTTTTCTTGAAAGAAAATGCTTTGAATTTTAATATGGGTACCTGAATAAATTATTATCATGCAACAGACAGGCACATAATTTTATATTGTGATCCACTACAAATATTTTCTTCATTACTTAATGTAATGTTGCTTTTTTCTGGTTGTTAACATTTTCCTTTGAAAATGGCACTGAGGAATATTTATGCATAAAGAATATTAAAACAATTGCTTGATTACTGATGGTTCTAGGGATGCAACTTTCTGATGGGATTACTGTAATTTAGGGCACGCAATTCATTTAAAAGCCAGCAATTCATATTGATACAATTCCATTTTATTTGTGGTGCAAGAAAACCTTCAAATCCTTAACAAATTATACTCTGCTATAGTTCACACTGATTAAAAACAACAATATTTGTGTTCCTAAACATCACATACAACTATAGTCTTGATGGGGTTTGTTCTTAATAATGGTTAATAAATCTTAATTCTTTGCAAGGGAGTCAATATCATAAGTGATAGTCAGGTCAAGCAGGGTCAACGTGTGGGTACACGATTGGACTGTGACACGAATAATCGAGATGAAAAGTGCAGACAAGGTGAAAATGGAGAAATGAGTAAAGCAGAAGTAGAAGGCAAGAGGAGCCAAGTTGTAGGGCATAGAGAAGATGGAAAATGAACAGGGGAAGAGGAGCGAACCGGAGAAAGTAAGGAAAGGCTGTAGCCAGGAAATCAGGAGCACAGAGACAGGAAGTGTAAAAAGACAAAGGATAGCATTAGAAGGGAAAACTTAGGAGGTTTTCCTCCGTATCAAAGACAGCCCCAAAGGTTGTGTTGCCTACCTGGTGGTAAGGTTCAGGACATCACTTCTGGGCTAGAGAGATACTTGGAGTGGGAGATGAAGGTCCCAGTTGCCATGTCCATGTAGGTGCCAATGATGCAGGTAGGACTAGGAAACAGGTTCTGCTGATGGTTTATGAGCTGCTCAAGGCAAAATTAAAACGCAGCACCACAAAGTAGCAGTCACTGAATTACTACCTGAGCCACGTGCAAATTGATAGAGGTTAAATAAGATTAGAGAAATAAATGTGCAGCTCAAAGATTGGTGTGTGAGGAGTGAGTTCCAATTCATGGGGCACTGGTGCTATTACTGGAGAAAGAGAGAGCAGTTCTACTGGGATGAACTTTAACCATGCTTGGACCAGTATCCTGGCAAATCAAGTAAATGAGGTTGTAGATAACGTTTTAAACTATTTATTCGGGTGGTGGATTGGTGGGAAAGGTCAAATGAAGGGAAGTTTAAAATGTCAAAAAGAAATAGGAAAGCACAGGTGCAGGGTAGTGAAGAGGTGAACACTAATCGAATGATAATCGATGATGGGAAGGGAAGAAAATGTATACAGAAGCATAATAAAGACCAAAAGAACTGCGGATGCTGTAAATCAGGAGCAAAAACAAAGTTGCTGGAAAAGCTCAACAGGTCTGGCAGCATCTGTGGAGGAGGAAACAGAGTTAATGTTTCGGGTCCGGTTCTGAGGAAGGATCACCGGACCCGAAACATTAACCCTGTTTTCTCCTCCACAGATACTGCCAGACCATCTGAGCTTTTCCAGCAACTTTGTTTTTGTTTTTGTTGTATGCAGAAGCATGCAGTGAAATTACAACTAAAGCCAGTGATAATTATTTTAAAAATTCAAAGCTTAACACTTTATCTGAACGTGCACAGCTCTTTTAACAAGAAAAGTTGATAACACAAATTGAAAAAAACGAGAATGACTTGATAGCTAATTCAGAGATGTGCTTACCGGGTGACTAAGTCTGAAAATTCAGTATTCAGGAGTTTACAATATTCTTCAATAGTAGGAAAAAGGAAAAGGGAGCGTTGTAGTGCTGTTTTGTAAAGGAAGGTATCTGTGTATTCGTGAGATGTATTATAAGTCCAATAGTTTGTAATGCACACTTAGTCTTGGAAAAATAGGGAATATCAAGGGAAAGAAGTCATGTTTGGGAGGCATCTATAGATCCCTGAAGATTTGCCTCATTGAAGGACAAAGTACAATTTAGGAAACAATGGACAGTGGAAGAAGGGCACTACATAGTCGTCATGGAGACATTAATTGGTATACTGATTGGATAAGACAGATAGGCAAGTAACATAGGAGACAAGTTTGGAGAGTACACCAGGGATTGTTTCTTAGTGCAATATGTTGCACGATCTACCCAGAAACAGGCTATTTTAGATCTAGTAAAGTGTAATGAGGTAGAGTTAATAGGAGATCTCATAGTTGAGGATCCTTCAGGGGATAACAGTCATGACATGGTAGAATTTCAAATTCAGTTTGAGGAAGAACAACTAGTGTCCTCAAATTAAATAAGGGCAATTACAGAAGTATGAAGGAAGAGTTGTCTAAAGTGGTCTAGGAAAATAAGCCAAAGGGAAGGCCAGTAGATGAGCAGTGACAGACATTAAACAGATATTTTATAACTTGCAGCAAAATCTTTTCTGCTTGAAAAGAAGGACACAATGAGAAGGATAGTTAGTCTAGGTAGTTAAGGGCGGTGTATTCATTCAAAAACTAAGACATACAAAGTAGCAAAAACTGATAATAGGCCAGAGCATTTTTTTGGAAGCCGCAACAGATGGCTAGAAATCTAACAGGGAGAAAATTGATCATGAATTTAAATCCCAAAATATCTCTATCATGAGGGACAAATGATTTCATAAACTAACAGGACCTGAAGGCAGACATGTTAGCAAAATCTACCGGTCTGCATCAAACAGTTTTAAATGAAGAAGCTGCAGAAGAATTCCAGAACTAACTGGATTCCAGGGGGTTTCCGTTAGCCTCGTAAACCACTTCTGTACTCTCTCCAATGCATTCACATTCATTCCTCTGGCCTGCCACCCAGAATGCTGCACAATTGTCCATTATTTGAATTGTAGTTCTTAGTGGAGAGCTCGTACTAAGTTCACTTTCTCATAGTTACACTGTTAATTAGCCAAAATAGTGGTATCCAACTATTTAATTTAACTATAAGCAGGTACGGAAGGTATGCAAGGACACAAAAAAAGCACACAACTCTTTTAGCATTCATCTTGATTCTTGATTGGATAGCATTGCATACATTGCCATAAGGAAATGGTGTTAGACGGAGAGAAGTTCTGGCAGCCTTTCATCACACATATGTTTTGGTCTTCTGGTATCTAGCTGGGCCCATTGTAACATTAAATTGTATATTAAGTTGAGAAAATAATCCGAGGAAATATTATTTGCTTCAAACTTTGGTCCTACCTTCCCCTTCCCAAACATACTGCCTGATAGGCAGGTTGCTTTCATATTTATTGCATTCATACCCGATTTCCAATGGCTGCAATATTTTTCTTCTAGAGATTTCAGGGTTCATACCTCAAAATGCAAATCATACTAGTAATGTAAGGTAATATCACAGAAATTGAAGCAACATCGATTTTTTCTACTTGCTTCAAGCTAGAAAGTTTGTAACAATACTCTAAGAACATAAACACACAAATGTTATCAAATAAAACGTGTTTAAGAATTCCTTAGAAGGGCTCACAACATTGGCAATGCATAAAAGTGCCCATACAGCTGGACAATTTGACACTATCATTATGGTTGGTTTGACTTACTTGTGATGCAGCGACGTTCCTAGGATTTGTGAGTAGCAAGTAAATCTCTTCATCCATGGGAATCATGGGAAAAACATCACATATTCTAGGGAAGCGAAAGTGGTATCAAAAGGGCCTGCATTCAGATATGTCAGCACTAATGTAAACAATTTTGTTAAGTCATTCTGTTACAATAATTTCTTTAGCATATGTAACAGCATTTTCCAAAGGCATTAGAACCTCTTCCGTGTTTTTTGAAGTTTATGTTAACAAATAGTTGGAAAAGATGATGAAATTTGAGTGAGGAAGGGGGAAGGGAGCCCGAAATAAATAGAGGGACGAAGGGTAGGGTTGGAGAAGGTAGGTGGGATGGTGATAGGATCCATTCCACCTACCTTCGGCAGCCCTACCCCTCCTCTCTCTATTTATTTTGGAGCTCCTTTCCCCTCCCCATTTCTGAAGAAAGGTCCCGACCCGAAACGTCAACTTTCCTGCTCCTCTGATGCTGCTTGGTCTGCTGTGCTCATCCAGCTGCACACTGTGTCATCTCTGACTCCAGCATTGGCAGTTCTTTCTATCTTGAAATTTGACTGATGCTATTCAAATTGTGTATTAATGAACATAGAGAACAGGATCTGTTATTCCAGATACAACATTCTTGTCAGATTTGGGAATAAATATCTATGGAAAATGAGAGCGAACTAAATCACCTCCGTCCTTGTTAAATGAAACAATGCTGAGTCTGTTTTGTATGGGCTGATGGCAGATTTGAGATCATTTGGCAGTGTGCAAACTTTAATAAAGCCAAAAAAAGATCCAATCTGACCTAGGTAAGCAATTTTGTTTGATCTGTTATCTTGCAGCTTTTAAGTTTATTGTACTTCATTTCTGTCACATTGCACAAACATTAATTAATATTTTTCAAAAATAGCAAGACTTGCGTTGAAGATTAATAGGAAATGCAAATAAGTTTTTTATAAGAAGTGTGCAATTGAACAATAAATTGGTTTAGAAAGATGTTATTTCCTGAAGAGGCTTTAGCACATTTACAGAAATCGGTGGCTAATTAATAGGAGAGCATTCGTACGTCATTCAAAATATTCAAAGCCAATTCCAGCCACAGTAGTTTACATTTGCATAGTACCTGTAATGTAGTGAAAATTAACATATACTGAAAAGTCAGGAACTAATGTCTGAACAAACATTACCCTATGACAGGCATTACTTGTTCAGGTAAAAGAACAGTATTTAGATTTAAAGGGATCATAAATTTAACAGAAAAACAAAAGTGAAAACTAAAGCCTACTGGTAAACCACTAGCATATGCACTGAATGGGACATGCGTGTGTCATTAAAAATATATGACTCCACCATTGAAAATAAGGGAAATACATTTTTTGAACCATTTATGATTTTCACGTGGTGAGGCCGCTTTGTTTTGTCCGTGGAGATCCAAAATAAATGGACTGGGTGAGAATGGATTTTATTGAATTCACATTTCACTATCTGCCCTGGTGGGATTTGAATCCAGATCCCCACACCTGGCCTCTCCCTGATTCCCAATGCCACCCTCCCCCTGCAAAAGCTTCAGCCTGGGGTTCAGGCTTATTAGCATTCAGACATTACTATTATCCCATTACCTCCATGTCTTTGTATAACAGTTAAAGAATGACTGTAGTTCAGTTTCCTAACAGTAACCACATTGTGGGAGAAAGCATGCGCAAAGAATTAGTAATGCTTGTGATGGCGCTTTAAGAGATGACACTACCTTGACCACTACCGTTTTGAAGGACAGGGACAGAAGACATGTTGGAACATGTGCGATGGAGACTTTTCTGTAAAGACTCCATCCCATTGTCTCAGTTCCTCCATCTCCATTGTATACTTTCAGATGAGGCCAACTTCGACAAGGGAGCTTCCGAAATGTCCACCTTCTTCCTCAACCGAGGATTCCCCACCTCCGTTGTCGACAGGACCCACTGGGTCCAGCCCATCTCCCGTACTTCCACCCTCACACCTTCTCTTCCCTCCGGCAAAAGTGATAGGTTTCCCTTGTCCTTATCCACCATCCCACCAGCATCCACATCCAGAAGATCATCAGATGCCACTTTTGCTACCTTCAGTAAGATTTCACCACCAGGCACATATGCCCCTCCCCTCCCTTGTCCACCTTCCGCAGGGATCATTCCCTCTGGGGACACCCTGGTCCACTCTTCCTTCACCCCCAACACCACCCACCACAGCTCCCGCCACCCCCCACCCCCCACAGCCCTACGGGACCTTCCCCTGTAACCAGTGAAGGTGCAACACATGCCCATTTACCTCCTCCCTCCATCCAAGGGCCCAAATATACCCTCCAGGTGAAGCAACACTTCACCTGCACTTCCCAGAATCTAATCTACTGCATTCGATGCTCACATTGTGGGCTCCTCTACATTGGGGAATCGAAGCACAGACAGGGTGACTGCTTCACAGAACACTTACATTCTACTCGCAAAAAAGACCCTGAGCTCCAGTTGTCTCCCACTTTAACACACCACCCTGTTCCCTGGCCAACATCTCTGTCTCTGGCTTGCTGCAGAGTTCCAGCGAAGATCAGTGCAAGCCTGAAATAACAACGCTTCATTTTCCACTTGGGGACCCTGCAGCCTTCCGGACTCAATATTGAGTTCAATAATTTTAGGGCCTAAACTCTTCCATGTCCTAAACCCCTACCCCACACACCAGACCTTGTTATCACATAACCTGCCATTACACACTGTTCTTCACTAACAGTCCCCATTAATAGCTATTCACCCTCCCAACCAGATTGTTATCAACACCTTTGTCGATCCAACTGCTCCTATCTCTCATTGGGTTCTTTCTTTATCCTATTGTTTACTCCTTATCTCATCCCCCTCCCTATTTTCTGCATATAAACTGACATTTTCCCAGATGCCATCATTTCTGAGGCAGGGTCACTGCGTATAAAACATTAACTCTTATTTTTTCTTTACAGATACCGCTAGACCTGCTGAGCTTTTCCAGCAACTTTTGCTTTTGTTCCTATATTAGACTTGGCACTGTGTAATGTGACAGAATTAATTAATGACCTCTAAGTTCAAGTATATTAGGCAACAACAGCCACAACATGATTGAATTTTATATTCATTTTGAACTGGGAGGAAATTAAATCAAGTCCAATATTTTAAGCCTCAATAAGGGTAACTTATTTAACATGTAAGCTGAGTTGGCTGAAGTGAAATGCATTCCCGGCTAGAGGTTAGATCAATAGAGATGCGGTGGAAGACTTTTAAGGGGATATTTCTGAATACACAGAACAAATATATTTCTACTGTTTCTATTGAAAGAAACATTCTAAAGACAGGATTCACCACTTGGGGTTGTATTAGATTCTCCCTTTTCAAAGAAGTCCACTGCCATTCAAGGCTGGGAGGTGTACAATGGGAATTTTACATCTCCACGCTCTCTCATAGCTCGTTGGCTTGCTGAAGAAACTGTTGCCTCATTCTCTCAGTGACCCAGCCAAATGAACTCCAAACCCAGGCTTGACCTTCCTACTTTGACGGGGGTTCAACAGACCGTCCCCCAAGAAAGGACTGACTATTAATAGTTAAACACCAGGATGACCATTGTTCACCCCATGTTACTACCATAAAGATATGGGAGTACATTCCTTACTGGGCATGTCCCAACTCTTTGATGGGTGCCTGAGAGATATAACCTGGCTTCAGGGGGATTTGGGCCAGCTTACTGAATGGGCAAAAATGTGGTAGATGGAGTATAATGTGGAAAACTGTGAAGTTTTCAATTTTATAAGAGGGTGGGAGCAAGGTATGCAGCGTATTTCTTGAATTGTGAGAGGTTGGAAAGTTTAGATTTATAAAGGGATTGAGGTGTCTTTGTTGATAAGTCACTGAATGCTAACATGCAGGTGCAATAAGCTATTAGAAAGGCTAGCCTTTATAGCAAGATGGTTTGAGGATAAACACAGTGAAATTTTGTTTCAGCTTCATGGTAGCTTGGTTAAACTGCACATGGAGTACGTCTTAAATGATGGCCTAGTGGTATTATCACTGGACTGTTAATCCAGAGACCCAGACAACATCCTGGGGATATAGGTTTGAGTCCTGCCACAGCAGATGGTTGAACTTGAATTCAATAAATATCTGGAAATGAGAGTCGAATGATGACCATGAATCCATTGTTGATTGTTGGCGGGAAAAAAAAAACATCTGGCTCACTAAAGTCATTCATCCCATGAATAAAGGAAAAAAAAACTGTGGGCAACTTTGATCCCTTTATCTCAGGAAATATACTGTTTCCATATTGTTCATGGGGCAGCACACTGTCCTATGAAGAGAGATTGGGTAAGATGGGCCTGCATTTTGAAGAGTGAAAAGTAATCTCATTGAAACTCACAAAATACCTAAAGAGATAAACAAGGTAAGTGCAGCCAGGATGTTTCCCCTGGTTGGGAGTCTGGTACCAGGGGCACAAATAAATGAGATGCACATAGGTCTGAGATAAGGAAAAATAAGTTTATTCAGTGTGTTGTAAACTTTTGGAATTTTCTAACACAGTGTGGCCTGTGGGGCTCAGTCTTTGAGTACATTTTAGGTATCAATTGCTAGATTTCTGAGTATCAAATCCATGCAGGGTTATGATGATCAAGTGAGTTAAATGCTTCAAAGTGTCTGACCGTTCATGATCATACTAAATGGTGGGGCGAGCTCGAGGGCTGAATGGCCCACTTCCTATACTCCCAATTTTCTTGTCATTGCCCATGATGCTCAGGACAGTGGAGATGTTTGCCTCTTTATTTCTTTCTTTCTTTCAGGATTTCAATAGACTGATTTATATTTCTAATTGTGCGCCAATGAATTAGATGCCCACAAAAAGTGGAAGGCTTTGAATTGATGAACAGAGTAGGTTTATTACATTTTACCTCATAATTAATTACTCCACATCTGAGATACATGACTGCCCATGGTAAGGGCTCAAGTTAAATTTAGATTACTGTTGACTTGGCTACTTAAAAAAAAGTTAGCTCTTCCATAGAACAGACCTTTATATCCCAGTAGGTGAAACATACCTTGTGATGTCAGCTAACCCTATCAGGTACTAACAGGTCTATACAGGATACACAATTAGAATTGCCTCTGAAAATGTACCACATCATTCCTGCTCATATAGGTAGGCATCACATTAATGTTTTACATGATCAAAGCCACAGATAAATCAGGAATGATTTCAGCTTATACAATTAAGTACTTACTTTTTGTGCATCTGTTGTAATGATGTATTTGAAAGCAATCTAATGTCCCAACACTATATAACACAAAAAGTTATTAATTGAGTTATTATAGTTCATGACATATTTGGCATTCTAAGAAATCAATTGAAAATGTGTATATTATGGTACAACCACCTGAATAAATAAATCATGGTTCAGTTATAGCCTACCTCAGATTCTGAGGGCTGGTGGAAATCTTCTTCTTTATACTCATTCATGAGATGGGAGTATCATTGCCTGAACCAGCATTTACTGCACATTCCTAGTTGCCCTTAACAAGATGGTGGTGAGTTGCCTTCTTGAACCACTGTGGTCCAGTTGGCGTAGGCAGACCAACAATGCTGTTTGAGAAGGAATTCTTGAATTTTGACCCAGTGACACTGAAGGAATAGGAGGTGATGGTGTTATCATATTATTGTTGGTCTTGTAATCCACAGAACATCCCCATCCCCACCCACAGACAATACTTGGGGCCCTGGGTTTGAATCCCACAATGAGAGATGAAGGAAATTGAATTATTTAACATTTGGAACGAAAAAATACATGGTAGTTATGAAATCATTGTCAATATTCATTTAAAAAATTTGGTTTACCAATGTCTTTTTAGAAAGGAAAACTGCTGTCCTTCTCTGGTCTGGTCTGTGTGATTCCAGACCTACAGCAATGTGCTTGACTCTGAAATGGCATTGTAAGTCACTCAGTTGTATCAAAAGCTAAAAATATCACAATCCTCCAACGCAATGTAGCTGAGATGTCAAGGTAATGATATCTGTTTTAGACGTTACAGCTTTTACATTGCTTATTACGGTTTCCTGTATTCCTTTTTCCAAAGCTTTACAAATGAGAAGTTGAACCCCCACAGACATTCAGCCCTCATTCTCCTGTCTTTGACTGCTTTCTAAACCTTCAGCATAGACTTTTGAATCCTCATTCTTGTTTCCAAATCAGTCTATGGATGAACTTCAGACTTACTTCTTCACATGTTCCCAACTTCAAACTTTAGTCATTATCCCCATACTTCTTTCCCTCCTTTGAAGAAACTTCAAAAATTTCATCTCTACATTTTGAAACCTTTTGCTCAGCTTCTTAATGTTGTGACCTCACTCCTAATCTTCAAAACCCTCCTTCAAACCTGACTTTTTACTGCCTTTATTATCTCCTGTAATTTCTCTCTCGGACTCAAAGTACTTCAAGATGTTACATGTTTATGTCAGTGTACATTGTTTGAAGTGTCATGCCCAGTGATCTCATTTCCTATTCAGGACATTAAATGTGGACTCTGTGTGCACAGAGAAATTCCTAGAAGTGCCTTGTACACTGATGAACTGCTAAGATTCCTGCCAAGAATGAAGTGACTTTTGCTTATCTAACACAGGACATCTCCACCATCCAGAAAACTCCGAGTTAAGCCATGTGGGAGTGAGAGAATTCCCACAGAATGGGCATGCCCTAACAACACATCTTTGGGAATTCAGAATGCCTGCTGTTGATAGTTTCGTCCAAACACAGAATTAATAGGCCTCTAGGTATCCCATCTTCAAGATCAGTGTCTTACAAAAGGGAACTGAACAGATCAGCTACCTACAAAATAAGTATGAAAATGTGCCACTTTTCTCTTGGTAATGTCTTTGGACTTTCAACACGTTTAGTTAGACAACACCAGTGTTAGTCATGTCAACAAAGCCAGCTAGATATAACAAGTGTTCATCCAGCTCTACACCTTGTTATCTCAGATTCTCCAGGATCGGCAGTTCCTACAATCTCAGAGATGACAAATGTTTTGTACCAGACCAAGCCTCCTTCAAATATAGCAAGGAGACAACCTTCACCCTAACTTTTTCTTATTTAAAGACAAATATAAGGTGCTGTGTTCCGGATGTAATTCAATAGTTACACTCCTTGGCTTTAAGCCACAACACACTTCATTCTTATTCTACAGTTAAGATACTACCAAAAGAAAGAAGAATTGGTGCCTCTTTAACTCAATTGGAAAACTTATCAGGGTAATAGATTATTTAACTACTAAACAGCACCTGGCCCAATACAGTAACATATCATAAACACATCCTTGGCAAAGGCAAAGACTGGAAAACAGACTGTCTCATATGAGATTCTGGCAGCTGAAGGAGATCCCAAGCTTTTAGCTGTAACAGAGAGAGGAATAACAGCTTCCACATCTAGCTTTACAACTGCAGCAACTACTGAAAAATTAACTAAAAACTCTGGTTCTGTGGGAGCCTGACTCCACACATTCATGCTGCCTCTGTTGTTGCAATTTTTCCAAAACAACCTAAAGCCTCACAAGCTGTTTATTAGCTTGGAGGAGACAGCTTGGTACCTAAGATTTCATAAAAAAGGGGACAAAATACACTTCTTAAAGCCTTAGTATTGTCATCCAGGTTTTCATCTAAAGACCCAGGAAAAATCTGGGTAATCTGTAGGAAACTCCAAAAACCGCAGATGCAAGAGCTATACCAGCTTTAAAGAACCAGGAGCTTGCAAAGTCTGTCGGAACATCCAGCCTGATTCTTAAACTACAAATCCATCTGTGAGGAAATTTGGCCTCCTCATACGAAAGCAACATGCAGTTAATGTCAGAATTTGCTGAACATTAATCACCTAGATCTAGATTTCTGACTTCAGCTAGTTTGGACCTATTTGAACTAAAATTCAAGAATGGAGAAAAACTCCACTTTTCAGGCCCTGGACTAATTGATCTCTTCCAATAAACAATCATGTGAACTCCTAATTTTGTTTTTGGTTTAGCACTTGCAGAAGTGGACTATGACTTTCAATTGTAGCTTCATTGAGTGTGTGGTGCATAGGATATAGTGTTTAGATATTCACAGGATGAGTAAGTAAATAAATAATCTTTAAGCTGAAACCCATGCAAGTCTGCTGCTGTTTATATTAAATTTATGACTCACTAAAGGGGGCTCAGAAATATATATATATCTACCCTTCCAAAGAAGCATTCTAATTGAAAACAGTAAAAGAAAAAAATTGGAGATTTTGGTTTATATCTCCTCCCTGTCTGTACAGTTCATTTTTCTCCATTATAAGTGCTACCCAAATCCAATTTGTTGTTGCAATCTGCTCAAAGATTGTGCAGTTGTTGTGACATAAACCAACAATTTGCAATAAAGAAAGAAGGAGAGAAAACAGAATTTAAAAATGAATATGTGTGCATGAATTAGAACTCTGAACAGCTAGCCACTGATACCTGGACTAAATATTTTTATAAAAGGCCATCTAAATCAGCCACTATAATGCATCTGCTAACTCAAAAATATTGGTAATAAAAACTTAGAATTGAGTTTTCCACTTGCATGAGCCTTCAAATGTGCTATGACCGTTAGTTTTCTTGATATTTTTTGTTTAAATATATCCATATGGATATTTGTAAGAAGTAAGGTTTTTCAAAGGGCAGTTTTACATATAATGAAGTAACAAGTAAAAGCGTGGTAGATGTATTTTATTGTGTAAACGACCAATAATCTATCAGTTCATGCAGCCTGTCAGCTCATTGTTCCTTTGTAATGTAAATCAGTGCAGCCAGCAGAATAGTATCCCATATTTTCACAACTAGTGTAAGGTACCCTTTATTACAACAATCAGTGCTTGTTGGAGCCTTGTTCAACATAAATTATGCATCATGTACTGCAGAATCTGACAGGTCATCAGTTGGTACTGGGTATTTACTTACTGTACCGTATCACATTTCATTGTCACTTTGAAAAGAAATGAATCCATTTTGCTTTTAAAAAGGGAAAGATTGATTAATCACCGTACTGTGGCCAAAGCAGGTTAAAACCAGATTTGGCCTTTGTGTTCTGATCTAAAGCAAAGCAGAGTAAACACAGAGCTTGTTTAGTGTAATTATTATTGATCTTGTCATATATCAGCAACTTTATTTAAGACTAATACTGCAGATGTTAAGGAAAATTTCAGCATTTTGCTTTTGTTTTCAAAGGAAGTGCATATTAGATAAAGACTTCCCAAAGTTTGGATTTGTTACAAACTTTATAGAGGAAGTGCTCCGCTTCCTTTTATAATGAATAAGGAAGCAGTACAAAGCAAATTAATAGGGTTGTGAGTTGATAAATCTCTGGATCCTGATTGCCTTCATTTCACGGTCGTAAAACATTTGGCTAATGAGATAGTATATGCAATGGCATTAATTTTTCAAAATTGTTTAGATTCTGGAAAAGTTCAGTTAGACTGGCAAATTTTATCCGTCTATCTAAGAAGAGAGGAAAGGCAGAAAACAAGAAATTATATGTCAGGAAGCTTGATGTGTGTCTTAGGAAGGTGTCAGAATCAATAATTAGCTAGATTATAATTAGGTGTTTGGAAAAATCTCAAGGTAATCAGGAAGAGTCAGCATGGTTTTGTGCAAAGAAAATCCAGTTTAAACAATTTATTGGAATTCTTTGAGGAGTAACGTTCTGTGGATGAAGGAGAATGTGCAAATGTGCTGTACTTGGACTTCAGAAAGGTATTACATAATGTTCTACACAAAAGATTATTATACAAAGGAGGAACACATGGTATTGGGATAAAATTAGAAATTGCTGGAAAGCTCAGCAGGTCTGGCAGCAACTGTGGAGAGAAATCAGGGTTAACATTTTTGGTTGAGTGACCCTTCCACGGAACTGATGGTAGCTTGGAATTTATATGCAGAAGGCATGGGAGGGAGAGGGGGGAAGGAGTAAATGATAGGTGGGAATAGAGCCCAAAGAGGAAGAAGAGCAGTTGGACAGACAACAGAGTGAATAATAGTCTGGCTAGGAGGGTGAATAGCTATTAATGGGGACTGTTAGTGGCTGACAATGGGTTGTGTATAATAGCAAACTATGTGATAACAAGGCTTGGCGTGTGTGGGGTTGGGGTAAGGACATGGGAGAACTCAAGCTCTAAAGTTATTGAACTCGATATTGAGTCCAGAAGGCTGCAGTGTCCCAAGCGGAAAATGAGGTGCTGTTCTTCCAGCTTGCACAGAGCTTCACTGGAACACTGCAGTAAGCCTAAGACAGGGATGTTGGCCAGGGAACATGGTGGTGTGTTGAAGTGGCAGGCAACTGGAACGTCAGGGTTTTTTTAGTGGACAGAATGAAAGTGTTCTGCGAAGTGGTTACCCAGCCTATGCTATGTTTTCCAATGTAGGGGAGACCACATTGTGAACAGTGAATGCAGTAGACTTTATTCTGGGAAGTGCAGGTAAAGCGCTGCCTCACCGGGAAGGTGTGTCTGGGCCCTTAGATACTGAGGAGGGAGGAGGTAAACAGGCAGCTGTTAGATATTTTACGGTTACAACAGAGGGTGCCGTGGGGCTGTGGGAGTGCTTTAGGAGTAAAGGACGAGTGGACCAGGGTGTCCTGGAGAGAACAGTCCCTACAGAAGGCTGACAAGAGAGGGGAGAAGTATATGTGCCTGGTGGTGGCATCTCGCTGGACGTGGAGGAAATGGCAGCTAATGATCCCCTGGATGTGGATGCTGGTGGGATGGTTTTGGGAGGGAAGAGATGGGATGAGGGCTAAAGTGTTGGCGATGATCCAGACCTGGTTGAGGGCCCTGTCAACAATGGTGCTGGGGAATCCTTGGCTGAGGAAGAAGGTGGACATTTTGGAGGCTCCTATGTCGAAGTTGACATCATTGGAACAAATGTGATGGAGATGGAGGAACTGGGAGGATGGAATAGAGCCGTTATAGTAAGCAGGGTGTGAGGTTATATAGACCAGATAACTGTGGGCGTTGATAGATATATAGTGGGTATTGATGGCCAGTCTACCCCAGAAATGGAAACTGAGATGTTGAGGAAGGGAAGGGAGGAGTCAGAGATGGACCAGGGATAAAACTGAGACTTTTGTTGAGCACAGAGCATTCAACATTGGAGAGCAGAATGTCAGGAGGGATGCGAAATACACAACAGGAGGTAGGGTTGGGGTGGGGTGGGGTCAGTGGGAGGGAAGATGAGGAAAGTTCTGGAGGGCCACGAGTATCTCTAAGTTGTTGCATCTTGCAACAAGACTTCCACTATCCACTATCAGCCTCCTCTGCCTGGTTGAGCTCATCCTCACCCTGAACAACTTCTCTTTTAACTCCTCTCATTTCCTGCAGGTCAGAAGGGTACGGGCATGGGCCCCAATTATGTCTGTCTCTTTGTGGGGTACATGGAACATTCCTTGTTCCATTCCCCACCCACAACTTTTTCTCCGGTATATCGATAATATCATTGGTGCTGCCTCCCTCTCTCATTGGGAATTGGAAAAGTTTATCAATTTTGCTTCCAATTTCCATGCCAATCTCAACTTCACTTGGTCCATCTCTGAAGAGGGAATCAAAGACCAGGTGGCTAACTTTGTAGATGACACCAAGACAGATAGGAAAATAAGATGACATTGTGAAGGTGGCATAAAAACGATGCAAACTAAAATAGGTAAGTTGGGTGAATGAACAAAAATGTCACAGATGGAACATAACATGGAAAAATACAAAGTTGTTCCCTTTGGCAGGAAGAATAAGAAAAGCAGTGTATTATTTAAACAACAAATAACTGCAGAATTCTGAAGTGCAGAGGAATCTTGATTTTCCACTGCATGAGTCACAAAAGTTAGTTTGCAGGTATAGCAAATGATTAAGATGGCTAACAAGGTGTTGTTGTGACAGGAATTAATATGGAAGTAAGAATTTTATGCTTCAGTTGTACAGGGCATTGATGAGATGCATAGTGAGCAGTTTTAATCTTACTCAGAAGTGTAAATGCATTGGTGATGGTTCAAAGACTGCTTACGAGATTGTTATCCAGAATGGGTGGAAAATCTTTTGAGGAAATATTGAACAGCCTGGCTTTGTCTTCACTGGAGTTAAAAAGTCCAAATGGTAACTTGATTGAAGTTATTAAGATCCTTATTGTCTTAACAAGGTGGGCATAGGAAGGCCGTGTACACTTCTGTTGAGCCAAGGACATCATTGATTAAACAATTGTCTACCCCAGCCTTGGATATACTTGATGAGCCAACTTCAACAGCGGTCTGCAGTAAAGAATTCCACAGGTTCATACCACTCTGAGACACAAAATTCCTCCTCATCTTTGTCTTAAATGAATGGCCCCATTCTGAGATGATGCCCTCTGGTCCTAGGCTCTCCCTCAATGGGTAACAAACTTTTTGCATCTATCCTAATAAGTCCCCTAAGAATGTTGCATATGTCATTTTGTATATGTCACCTCTCATTCTTCTAAATTTCAGTCAGTACAGGCCCAATCTACTCAACATCTCTTATAAGACAGTCCCTCTGTAATGATTGTAACAAACTTAGTGAGGGAGTCTCATAGAATATGAGTTCCCTGGTTGGGGCTGTTAACCTGGTCCAATCAAGGAGTCCGGCTGACAGATATAAATGGGAGTGTCAGACATCTTGTTCACTCCGAGAGTTGGCTGTGAGGGAGCTGGATCAGTGTCAAGGACTTGCCATGTGGAAATAAAGGATGACTTGGTGACAGAATACCGGCCTCTGTGGAGTTATTTCACCCTTCATACCCAGGGCCAACCTAATAAACTTTCTTTGGACTGCCTCCAATCCCGCTGTCTTTCTTTAAATAGGAGGACCAAAACTGTTCACGATATTTCATCTGTGATTCCACCAGGTGCCTTGCAGCATTCTCTCTAATTTTCTTTCCAGCTGCGTGGGCATCTGGGGTCTTTCCATAGTCAAATGTCAATGCCATTATCGGTCAGTCAATGTTGATCTCTGTGTCCAGAACACTAGGGTGGTTGTACATGTGCGCAGTTGTGAAGCTTCGTGGGAATATTGATGCCTTGTATAATTTTAGCAAGAACTCCCTATTCTTACATTAGATTGCCATTTGCTTTCCCAAATACCTGCAGATTTTGGATATTAGCTTTTTTTTTAATCTACGCTTGAGCATCTCCAAATCCCTCAATGCTAAAGCTCTCTACAGTCTTTCTCCATTTCAATAATATTTAGCTCTTCTATTCTTCCTGCCAAAGTGCATAACTTTACAAATTCCCACATTACTTTCCATCTGTCCACTCACTTAACCAGTCTATGTCCCGCTACAGACTCTTTGACTCATCTTCACTATTTCCCTTCCTAACTATATTTGTGTCATCTGAAAATCTGGCTAGATAAAATTTTCTTATCCACATCGGTAATATATATTGTAAACAATCATGACTCCATCCCTGATCCCTGTGACACTCTACTAGTTATAGGTCGCCAAATTGAAAATGCAATGTATTTATTCAACTTTTCTGCCACTTCTTTGCTTCTCGTTATTATTTCCCATCTCCTCATTAGTATTTCCCAGCCTCATTTTCAAGTGTTCTCTGCTCACTTTGTTCTCTCTCACCCTTTTTATATATTTGAAGAAGCTCTTGGTGTCCATCTTGATATTACTTGGAAGGTTACCCTCAAAGTTTATATTTACCCTCTCTATTTTCTTTTAATTATCTTTTATTGGTTTTTAACATTTTCCAGTCCTCTGGCTTACCACTAATCTTTACTACATTGTAAGAAAACAATATGTAATCTGATATTATCCTTGACTACCCTGGTTAGAGTCATAGAGTCATTAAACATGGAAACAGGCCCTTTGGTTCAACCCATCAGGTTTCCTAAATTGAACAAGTCCCAGCTGCCTCTGTTTAGCTCATATCCCTCTGAACCTTTCTTCCCCATGTACCTGTTCAAACGTCTTTTAAATGTTGTCATTGTATCAGCCTCTACCACTTCCTCTGGCAACTTGTTCCATATATGCACCACCTTCTGTGTGAAAAAGGTACCCCTCAGGTCCTTTTTTAAATCTTTCCCGTCTCACCTTAAACCTATGCCCTCCAGTTTTTGACTCCCCTACCCTAGGGAAAAGACTTTTGCTATTCATCTTACCTATGACCCTCATGATTTTCTAAACCACTATAAGGTCACCTCTCAGCAATTATGCTGCAGGGAATAAAATCCCAGCCTATTCAGCCTCTCCCTTTAGCTCAAACCATCCAGTCTTGGTAATATCCTTGTAAACCTTTGTTTTTAACAGCCTTTTCAGTTTAAAAACATCCTTCCCATAGCAGGGCAACAGAATTGTACAAAGTACTCCAAATGTGGTTTTACCAATGTTTTGTACAGCATGGTTGACCATGCTTGTTTATGGCTGCCCTGGAGACCTCCTTCTGCACTGGGATGTATCTTTTCTGTACATCATGAACACTTTTAAAACGTCTGCCATTGTTCCTCAACCTTAGCTGCTAAACTCCTTTCCCACTTGACTCTAACTAGTTCTGCCCCCATTCCTTTGTAATTATCCTTATTTAAGCTTCGCACAGCTTTTTTCAAGATAACAAGGTGTAGAGCTGGATGAACACAGCAGACCAAGCAGCATCAGAGGAGCAGGAAAGCTGATGTTTCGGGCCTAGACCCTTCTTCAGAAATGGGAGAGGGGAAGGTGGTTCTGAAATAAATAGGGAGAGAAGGGGAGGCAGGTAGAAGATGGATAAAGGAGAGGATAAGTGGAGAGGAGACAGACAGGTCAAAGAGGCGGGGATGGAGCCAGTAAAGGTGAGTGTAGGTGGGGAGTAAGGGAGGGGTTAGATCAGTCCATGGAGGAGGGACAGGTCAAGGGGGCAGGATGAGGCTAGTAGGTAGGAAATGGGGATGGGGCTTGAAGTGGGAGGAAGGACAGGTTAGGGAGGCGGGGTCAAGCTGGGCTGGTTTTGGGATGCGGTTGGGGGAGGGGAGATTTTGAAGCTTGTGAAGTCCACATTGATACCATTGGGCTGCAGGGTTCCCAAGCAAAATATGAGGTGCTGTTCCTGCAACCTTCGGGTGGCATCGTTGTGACACTGCAGGAAGCCCAGGATGGACTTGTTGTCTAATGAATGGGAGGCGGAGTTGAAATGGTTCACGACTGGGAGGTGCAGTTATTTAGTGCAAACCGAGCGTAGGTCTTCCGCAAAGTGGTCCCCAAGCCTCTGCTTGGTTTCACTGAAGTAGAGGAGGCCACAACGGGAACAGCGGATGCAGTATACCACATTAACAGGTGTGCAGGTGAACATCTGCCTGATGTGGAAAGTCTTCTTGGGGCCTGGGATGGGGGTGAGTGGGGAGGTGTGGGGGCAGGTGTAGCACTTCCTGCGGTTGCAGGGAAAAGTGCCAGGTGTGGTGGGGCTGGAGGGGAGTGTGGAGCGGACAAGGGAGTCACGGAAAGAGTGGTCCCTCCAGAAAGCAGACAAGGGTGGGGAGAGAAAAAAGTCTTTGGTGGTGGGATCGGATTGCAGATGGCGGAAGTGTCGGAGGATGATGTGTTGGATCCTCCAACCCATGTTTTTCCCACTCAAACTAAATGCTAAATGTTAAATGTTTTGGTTACCATCTTCATTGTTTTGTGATGGATGGAATATATACCAGAAAATCCCCAGCATTTATGACTTTAAAGAGTACTTTAATTGGCAGTTTTGGTTAATTTTGGATGTTTTGTTTTAAATCTTCCTTTCATCCTATCCTGGATTAAGTGAGAGAAAAAGTGAAAGAGTGAAAGAGAGGGGGACAATGGTGATCATCACCCGTTCCTTACTAACTGTGTTGCTGTACACGTTGAATGTTTGACTCTTATCATGTTTTTTTTTATCATGAATGTGAACAACTGGAGTAATGTTGAATGAATCAATCAATAAATAAAAACTAATATCCATAATTTTGGAGCTACACTTGCTTTTCCTTACATTCCCTTTTGTTGACTGTCAGTACATGTCACACTGCTTAAAATTAGTTCTGCTGCTCGATGTGAGAAGGACAAACCAAATCGGTTTAAATATTTCAAGAGGGTCCTGAGTGGTGTATACTGTTGCATTTCAGAAACACCCCTTTGCCATTGGTGTAAGCTGTGAGGATAATCAGGGCTACTCCAGGAGAAAATAATGCTTTGACAATCCATCTGATTTAAGCTGAAAATTATCATCATTCTTTTTGCTTACTTAAATGATGAGAACAAAACTGAAGCAAGTGGGATTTGTCAGCAGAATGAGAACAGCAGTCACAGATTTGATTTCTCAACAGTATTTCAAACGAGTTTTCATACAAGAGAAAGCTTTAAATTGTGGTGAATAAATAACATTACACAACATCCTCATGATAAAAAAGACTGATGAAAGACAAACTTCCAGCTTTTACAGCAGAAAAGTGAATAAGAAACTGGTAAGGAAGTATTCTAATCGCAGCTATCCTCCTTTCTCTCTCCCCACCACCCCCTCTCTGTCTCTCTCTCACTTTATCCAGGCTGGGATAAAAAAAAGTACAATATTTGAAAAAAACCTCCAAAATTAAACAAAGCTGCTAATTAAACCACTGTTTAAAATCCCAGACACTGGGTATGGGAGATTTTCCGGTACAATTTCTATCAGAGATGAAGACAACATTGCCGTAATGGGTGAGAATAGAACAACTGCTGGCATTTCCCATCCAGATAATGACTGTTAGACAGCTGCAATTGACAGTCTAATAGACCAATATTAATAATTTCAAGCACTTAGATGGACTTGGTATCTACTATCATTTGCTGGAAATGACACTTAGCTGAACCGTAAATGACATATTCCTCTATTAAGAATCAAGTTAGCGACCTTGACAGGAGGCCTCCATCCATCTACATACAAGACAGGGACATGGATTGATCTGCTTTTCCCCAGTATATTGAATCACATCCAGCAGATAGTTTTTACCAAGTTACAATGGTGAAAAAATACCAATTGTTAATTGTTAATACACATTTTGATGCAATATTAATCCAATATCGCGTAGGAATAGTGTGTTCATGCACATGTACGCGTATTTATCTAGAATGTTACGTTACATATGCTTGCAGTACAGTATCTGCAGGTGTCTTCTCATTTTTTGAGGAAATCCATCCTGAAAGCCAGTGTGGATTCGAATCAAACCATGAACTATGAGCATGATTTTCATTACTTGGCAACTCCAAGAGAAATGCCAAGAACAACACCAATGTCTCTACATGGCCTTCATCAACCTGACTGCTTTTTGACTCAGTCGGAAAATGCTTTGGAAGATTCTGTCAAAGGCTGGCTATCCAGAGACATTGATCAACATCCATCATCTCCTCCCTGACAAGATTTTGTTGATGGTCCTCACTGATGGTAACATGCCAGAATCTTTTGAGGTCAAGACATGTGTCAATCAGGGATACGTCATTGCCCGCAGCGTTTTCTCCATCTTCATTGCCACCATTCTTCATTTTGTTAAGAGCAAGCCTCCCAGTGGTATGGACAATGTCTAGACAGAAAACTTTTTAACCTCAACCAGTTGAAATCCAAAAGGAACACGACATTGACCTCAGTTGTGGAACTTCAATGTGTGAATGACAATGTCATCTCTGCTCTCTTGGAAGAAAATATTCAGGCCTTGCTTAATGCTGTTGTCGAAGTGTATCGAAGAATTGGTCTCAGCCTTAAATTCAAAAAGACTCAACTCTTTTACCAAACCATCCAAGCTGGTCCATCCTTCCATTAAGATCGATTGTGAGATCCTCCCAAAGGTGGTATATTTCCCTCACCTGGGAAGATTACTTCTCCTCTAAGACTGATATCGATGATGAGATTCAACAGTGTATCCAATCTGTGAGTGCCATCTACAGGTGTCTAAGGATAAGACTCTTTGACAACCATGACATTTACACTGATACCAAGAACATTCCAACTCTTCTAGATGGCTGTGAAAAATGGATTACGTATGGACATCACGTTAAGACAGTTGAGAAGTACCATCAACCAGATTCTCCACATCAGCTGGGAGGACTGGTGTACCAATATTAGGGCCCTTGAGGCAGCCAATAGTGCCAGAATCGAGGCCATGATTATCTGCTGCACTGGTCACGTATTTAGGATTCTTGAGCTCCGACTGCCAACACAAATCATCTTCACCCAGCTCAAGGAAGGCAGTTGAATATAAGGAGGGTAAAAGAAGCACTTCAAAGACTCTCTAAAGGCTTCCCTCAGGAAATACAACATAGATGTCAATACATATGGGAGAGCTTTGTTTCAAAGAAACTGACTTTGAAGAAACTCCTGTGTGAAGGAAGAAGATTATTTTAGAACACTTGCTAGCAAGAGGAAGTACAGCAAAGGTACCAGAGAAAAGAACGCCAACAATCTCAAGACCATGGACCACTTTCACTTTCTGAAAACATCAGGCAAATGTGTGGTGGGAGATATGGCTTTGTAATAGGGCTCATCACCCACACAAGGACCCAAAGAACCCATGACCAGTGACATAGTATTTGCAAGATGGACAATTATGCTCATTAGGGAGTAATTGCTAACAATGTGTACCAAACCGACAATATATCAATCTGTAGCAATTCGCGTGATATGAGAAATACATTGAATGAAGTTTCAAAACTTGAGTTTAAAATTGTTATTATTTCAAACTTCTGGGAACAACAAGGCATCACATGGTGACAGCAGAAGTCTGTGAGTAATATTCAAACATTTATATGAATCCAATATTCAATGAGAGAAAGAGAAGCAGAACTGAATGAATTTCATTAAAAGAAACATGTTACTGTGGCAGCACTGAACACACAGCAACAGCCCATGATAGATTGGAAGGCTGATGGCATAGAAGCATTTGAGAAGTTCAAACAAAATTGTTGATTAACATGCAGTAGGTTTCAAAATGAAATTAATAAAGAAAAAGAACTGGAAGAATCATATTCCTGAGGGTGTTCTATCAGCCCCTTAACAGTCCGACAGAAATAGAAGAGTAGATGTGTAGGCAAGGTTTAGAGAAGTGTAAAAGTAGTCGGATAGTGATAGTTGGGGATTTCAACTTTCCCAATATTAATTGGGCTAGCCATCGCGTGAAAAATTTCGAGACAGTAGAATTCTTAAAATACATCTCGGAGAGCTTTTAAAGCTAGTGTTTAGAAGGCCCTGCAAAAGGAGGAATGGTCTTGAACTATTTTTTTGGAAACAAGTGGTTGAAGTATCAGCAGAGGAGCATTTTACAGACAGGGATCGTAATGTTTTTAGATTCAAGATTGTTATGGAAAAGGACAAGGATGGGACCCATACAGATCAAAACCGGAAATGACAGTTCACACCATAATGGACCTGACAGTATAAATTCCAAGCGGAGCAGAATAACATCGCTTCATTGGAGGCTTCACTGATGATGTTACCTAGCATGGTGACAAAATGTCTGAACGAGAGCCAGCCAGCTCGGCGAGCAAGTCAACAACCACATCCACAACCCGAGCTACAGGTCTTTGCCAAAACTTTAAACAACTACAGTGGAGTAGCGTTTCTGAACCTGGGGATTACCTACTGCATCTGCTTTTTGTTTCATTTCTTTTCTTTTTTTCTCTCTTTTCTCATTTCTTTTGTTGTATTTTACTTCTTGGGAAGAACTAGGTTGCGGCAACTGCATCCGGTGGTGGCGAACGTGCCCAGCAGCGCGGACTTGTGGTGGCGGTGAAGGTGAGTTTGGGCCGAGTATGAGACCCAATGTCATCGGCAGTGGCTGCATCACTGAGGTGGGCCCGATGCGGACTCATGGCAAGGCGGAATCAGGTTTGGGCTAGTGCTATACCCATCAGCATTTGCAGTATTTGCACTGGCGAGGTAATCATTGAGGACTTAGAGTGGCAAAGATGTCAGTGGAGGTGAGTTGGTGCGAAACAGCGGCAACTCTTGTTCCAGTGGCAACAGCACTGGACTGCCAGGCCCATGGCCCATGGCAAAGCACTTAAAGACCAGAAAGTTGAACACTTTTACTTTTTTTTTTCATTCTTTTGACATTATATTCCATGTTTTGGTTTATTTTTCTATGTTTTAAGATAGCTCTGGAGGCTGGTGACACTCCATATCACTTTTCACTATGTTTTGTAACAAAATACACATGACAGTAAATAAATCAAACCAAAAATAAATCAAATCAAAGGAAAGATTTACTGGCTTTAAAAGGCAGTCCAGCAAAGATTCACTGGGCATAGAGGGATGGTCTTATAAGGAGAGCTGGGTAGACTGGGCTTGCAGTCATTGGAATATGGAAGAATGAGAGGTGATCTTATTGAAACATGCAATATTTTTTGAAGACTTGACAGGATAGATGTAGAAAATTGTTTCCCTTTGTTGGAAGATTCTAAGATCAGAGAGCATAGTCTCAGAATTTAAGACAGAGATGAGGAGGAATTTCACCCCTCAGGGTTGTGAATCTTTGGAATTCTTTACCACATGGTCTGCTGTGGTTGGGTTGTTAAGTATATACAAGGCAGAGATTGACAGATTTCTAATCAGTAAGGGAATCAGTGGTTATTAGGAAAAGGCGAGGATGAGGAGTCGAGGATTATCAGATCAGTCATCATCTCATTAAATGGTGGAACAGACTTGATGGGCTGAATTGCCCACTTCTGCCCCAATGTCTTGTGGCCATATGCCATTATTACACATACTTATAACAATATAAATGTTTTTGATGTTTTCAGGCTGTCCTTTCATTACCACTTCCTGCAACATTTGGGAAGTTCAATTTTATTGGATGATGTGCTTCATTTAAGCAAGGTGGTTTTTACAGTCAAGAATTATACCATTATATAGCCTCAATCTTACTTACTTTTGAAGGCCTTTGGTTTTGGACTGCTTTGTTGAGCCATCTCGCACAGGTCTGTGAAAATTACATTATGCAACTGCTTCTATCTGACACTTCATGTTGGCCCTGACATTCTCGTTCTGCAGTTATTATTTCAACAGTTGCAATGTAAAATCTCGGAGCAGGAGTATGCAATTCAGCCCCTCAAGGCTGCTCTGTCATTAGATAAGTTCATAATAACTCTCGTCTCAGCCTGAACACCATTGTCCTGTCCACTCCCCATAACCATTCAACCTGTTACTAAATTAAGAATCTGTCTACTCCCTTCTTAAATTTACTCAGTGTTCTGATGTCAAACACATACTGGGGTAGTGAATTCCACAGATTCACCGCCCTTTGCGGGATGTAATTTCTCCACATCTTATTTAAATTTTCCAATCCTTATCCTAAGACTGTGACCTCTCATTCTGCATTGCACCCCATCTACGTTGCCAATCCCCTTTAGCATCTTACGTACCTCAGTTCAATAAGCCATGCATGACTAGTTATTGCATGTTCTTGTTGTTTGGTGCAGACTGTTTTGTCAGAACCTTCAGTTGAAAGCTCTTCAATGGACATCTGTATTTGCTAGCTGTGTTTCCTTTTATCCATACACTTGAGTGCAAAATGATGGATCTTCTTGTAGTGAGAACATTGCTTTTCCATGCTGGAGATGCATCCTTCACCTTTGTTTGATGAATTCTTCAGTATTTGAATCCTGCTTTTTATCTGTGATCAGTCTGTCCTTTGGGCCTGGAGTATATATCAGCAAAATGCAAGACGTGCTCTGTTGTCCTATGAATATATCCTAGTTACTAACTTTCTACCTCAATGCATTTCTGCACAAATCAATTGCTTTCTGAGAATAAGTTTCTCCTCTCTCAGTAGATATGCCTGCACTGCATGGTTCCTTGTGCACACAATATAATCCTTTCTTTAATTAGGTCGAGATAGTAGAAACTGCAGATGCTGGAGAAGCTGAGATAACAAGGTGTAGAGCCGAATGAACACAGCAGGCCAAGCAGCATCAGAGGGGCAGGAAGGTTGACGTTTCGAGCCTAGATACTGCTTCTGAAGAAGGGTCTAGGCCTGAAACGTCAACCTTCCTGCTCCTCTGATGCTGCTTGGCCTGCTGTGTTCATCCAGCTCTGCATCTTGTTATCTTTAATTAGATCGATTTTGTTTGCACAAGTTCATGGTGTTCTGTAAGTCATGTTAATGTAGTCACATTTTCACACATCAGTCATTAATATTGAATATATACTGCCCATAAGTTATATTCAGGGTTTCAAAGCTTCCCTTCAAAACTTTCAAATTTATGCCATTGGTTCTTCTGAGATTTAAGGTGAAATACAACTTGAAACAAGAAAAAACAGAAGTTGCTGGAAGCTCAGCAGGTCTGGCAGCATCTGTGAAGAAAATCTCAGAGTTAACGTTTCGGGTCCAGTGACTCTTCCTCAGAACTGATGGTAGATGGGAAAACGTTGGTTTATATGGAGAAATTAGGGAGGCGGATGGTGTAGGGAGTAAACAATAGGATTGAGCCCAAAGATAGAGAAAAGCAGTTGGATAGACAAAGGAGTTGATAATGATCTGGCTGGGAGGGTGAATAGCTGTTAATAGGGACTGTCAGTGACTAACAATAGGTAGTGTGTAATGACAGGCTATGTGGCAACAAGGCCGGATGTGTGGGGCAGGGGGCTGGGACATGGGATAGTTTAGGTCCTAAAATTATTGAACTTAATATTAAGTCCGGAGGGCTGTAGGGTCCCCAAACAGTAAATGAGGTGTTGTTCCTCCAGCTTGTGCTGAGCTCCACCAGAACTCTGCAGCAAGCCTCAGACAGAGATGTTGGCCTGGCAACAGGGTGGTGTGTTAAAGTGGCAGGCAACTGGAAGCTCAGGGTCTTTTTTGCGAGCAGAAAATAGATTCTGGGAAGTGCAGGTGAAGTGTTACTTTACCTGGAAGGTATATTTGGGCCCTTGGATATTGGGGAGGGAGGAGGTAAATGGGCAGGTGTTGCACCTTCGCCGGTTACAGGGGAAGGTGACGTAGGGCTGTGAGGAGGTGTTGGGGGTGAAGGAAGAGTGGACTAGGGTGTCCCGGAGGGAACAGTCCCTGCGGAAGGTCGACAAGGGTGGGGAGGGGAATGTGTGTCTGGTGGTGGCGTCGCACTGGAGATTAGTAAGTGGCATCTGATGATTTTCTAGATGTGGATGCTGGTGGGATGGTAGGTAAGGAAAAGGGGAAGCCTAATGCTGTTGCGGGAGGGAAGAGAAGGGGTGAGGGTGGAAGTGTGGGAGATGGGTCGGACAAACTTGAGCACCCTGTTGACAATAGTGCTGGGGAATCCTCGGCTGAGGAGAAAGGTAGAAATTTTGGAGGCTCCTTTGTTGAAATTGGCCTCATCTGAACATATGCAATGGAGATGGAGGAACTGAGAGAATGGGACAGAGTCTTTACAGGAAGTGGGGTGTGAGGATAGATAGTCCAGGTAGCTGTGGGAGTCAGTGGGTTTATAGTAGATATTAGTGGCCAGTCTATCTCCAGAAATGGAAACAGAAATGTCGAGGAAGGGAAGGGAGGAGTCAGAGGTAGACCAGACGAAATTGAGGGCAGAGTGGAAATTGGAGGCGAAATTGACGACCTTTTCCAATTCCAGACGAGAGAGGGAAGCAGCACTAATGATATCATTGATGTATCGGAGAAAGAGTTGTGGGTGGGGGCCAGGATAGGACTGGAACAAAGAATGTTCCACGCACTCCACGAAGAGACAGGCATAACTGGAGGCCATGTGGGTACCCATGGCCACTCCTCTGACCTGAAGAAAATGAGAGGAATTAAAAGAGAAGTCGTTGAGGGTGAGGACGAGTTGAGCCAAGCGGAGGAGGGTGGTGCTGGGTGGAGATGGTTCAGGTCATTGCTCCAGGAAGAAGCGGAGAGCCCTAAGACCCTTTCATTTGTTCATTTGTTCAGAACATTCAGCATCAGAGATCGGAAGGCTAGGAGGGATGCTGAATACCCAACTGGAGGTGGGGGGGTTGTGGGAGGTGATGGAGCCAGAGGGAAGGGGAGGAGAGGAAGGTTCCAGAGGGCCATGGATGTCCCTGAGTTGATGCACCTTGTGAGCTTTGGTGTCTGAACGGAAAAGAAAAAGTTTCTTGTTAGCACGACGAATGAGCCGGAGGATGAAGTGGAACTGCGGAGTGGTGCAGCCTTGAGCCAATGTGTAGCGATGCTGTTGGAGAGAAAGGTCAAGGATGTGCATGTGGCGCTGCATGTCACTGAGTATAGATCTCAGGAGGCAGCAAGAGTAGCTGTCTGTGTAACGTTGAACATCATGGAGATACCTGTGATCCTGGGAGGAAGATGAAACTTCAATTGGTATCCATGTGGGGTGAGTCTGAGCAAGAGGCAGACACTGAGGAATGTGATATGGCTGTGGAAATGAGTTTTAACTAATACCTGGTCAAACACCAGGAGTGACAGTGAAATTAATGTCAGTGGACAAGAAGAAAGATTGGAATGGAAATCCCGTCAGAGGGAGGAGCAGACCTTCTTCAAGGTGGGCATGCCTGGAAGAGATATGACCATGAGTTAAATACGAAATAAAATCCAAAAGAATTGCGGATATTATAAATCAGGAACAAAAGCAGAAGTTGCTCGAAACTCAGCAGGTCTGGCAGCATCTGTGAAGAAAATGTCAGAGTTAACGTTTCAAGTCCGGTGGCCTTTCCTAAGAACTGATGGTAGCTGGGAAAACTTCGGTTTTATGCAGAAAGTAGGGAGGGGGATGGGGTAGGGAGTGAGTGATAGGATAAGGAATAAAGCCTGAAGAGAGAGAAGAGCAGCTGGATAGATAAAGGAGTTCTGTCGCACATGTTCAGATGAGGCCACCTTCAACAAGGGAACCTCCGAAATGTCCACCTGCTTCCTCAACCGAGGATTCCCCAGCACCGTTGTCAACAGGGCCCTCAAACAGGTCCGACCCATCTCCCGCACTTCCACCTTCACCCCTACTTCTTTCCAGGGATTGTTCCCTTTGGGACACCCTGGTCCATTCTTCCTTCACTCCCAACAACCCCCAACCTCCTCCCCCACAGCCCTATAGTACCTTCCCCTGTAACCAGCGAAGGTGCAACACCTGCCCATTTACCTCCTTCCTCCCCAGTATCCAAGGGCCCAAACATACCTTTCAGGTGAAGCAGCACTTCACCTGCACTTCCCAGAATCTAGTCTACTGCATTCGCTGCTCACAATGTGGTCTCCTCTACACTGGGGAAACAAAGTGTAGACTGGGTCACACCCTTGCAGAACATCTCCGTTCAGCTCAGAAAAAAGACTCTGAACTACCTGTTGCCTGCCACTTTAACACACCACCCTGTTCCCTGGCCAACATCTCTGTCTCAGGCTTGCTGCTGTGTTCCAGTGAAGCTCAAAGCAAGGTGGAAGAACAACAGAGGAGCAGGAAGGCTGATGTTTCGGGCCTAGACCCTTCTTCAGTAGGCCCGAAATGTCAACCTTCCTGCTCCCCTGATGCTGCTTGGCCTGCTGTGTTCATCCAGCTCGCTCCCTTGTTATCTCAGATTCTCCAGCATCTGCAGTTCCTACTATCTCTGGAAGCACAACACCTCATTTTCTGCTTGAGGACTCTGCAGCCCTCCAGACTCAATATCAAGTTCAATAATTTTAGGGCTAAACTCTCCCATGTCCCAGCCCCCTGCCCCACACACCAGGCCTTGTTACCACATAGCCTGCTATTACACACCCACTGTTGTTAGTCACTAACAGTCCCCATTAACAGCTATTCACCCTTCCAGCCTGATCGTTATCAACGTCTTTGTCTGTCCAACTGTTTTTCTCTCTCTTTGGGCTCTATTCTATCGTTTACTCCCTACCCCACCCACCTCCCTATTTTCTGCTTTCAAGCTGACATTTTCCCAGCCACCATCAGTTCTGAGGAAGGGTCACCGGACCTGAATTGTTAACTCTGATCTTTTCTTCACAGCTGCTGCCAGACCTGCTGAGCTTTTCCAGCAACCTTTGTTTTTGTTCCTGATTGACAACATCCGCAGTTCTTTCGGTTTTTACAACTTGAAACAGTCTACCCAATAATGATAAGAATGTAGTTATTTTTAGCTGCTCTGAGTTGTTGAGCAGATCTGCTTGCTCTGAAAACATTGTCGTTACCCATGGAAAGACGGCCAGTTTTGCTTCCCATTGCCCTGCATTTTGACTGGAGTTTGGAGATTGAATGTTGCAGCCATTGCTGTTTACCAAGTTGTTCAGCTGTGGCCTTTTTTTTTCGTTCTTTTCTGGTTTTAGTTTAGTTGCTTGCGGAAACTTTCACTGCTCTGAACATCCCTATGTTTCTCTGTCACAGGCTGTGCCTTTCTTTTACAGATGTTCAACACTCAATCTCAGCTCTACTTCTGACACCATGTTCTGTGCTCAAAAGACAGCAATCTGGTTTTAGAGGAAATAGGAACTGCAGATGCTGGAGAATCCGAGCTAACAAGGTGTGGAGCTGGATGAACACAGCTGGCCAAGCAGCATCATAGAAGCAGGAAAGCTTGACTTTTCAGACCTAGACCCTTCATCAGAAAAGGGGGAATGGAAGAGGGTTCTGAAATAAATAGAGAGAGAGGGGGAGGTGGATAGAAGATGGATAGAGGAGAAGATAGGTGGAGAGGAGACAGACAGGTCAAAGAGGCTGGGATGGAGCCACTAAAGGTGAGTGTAGGTGGGGAGGTAGGGAGGAGATAGGACAGTCCAGGGAGGACGGACAGGTCAAGGGGGCGGGATGAGGTTAGTAGGTAGGAAATGGGGGTGCGGCTTGAGGTTGGAGGAGGGAATAGGTGATAGGAAGAACAGGTTAGGGGACCGGGGACGAGCTGGGCTGGTTTTGGGATGCGGTTGGGGGAGGGGAGATTTTGAAGTTTGTGAGATCCACATTGATACCATTGGGCTGCAGGGTTCCCAGGCTGAATATGATTTGCTGTCCCTGCAGCCTTCGGGTGGCATCACTGTGGCATTGCAGGAGGCCCAGGATGGACATGTTGTCTGAGGAATGGGAGGGGGAGTTGAAATGGTTCGTGACTGGGAGGTGCAGTTGTTTGTTGCGAACTGAGCGCAGGTGTTCTGCAAAGCGGTCTCCAAGCCTCCGCTTGGTTTCCCCGATGTAGAGGAAGCCACAACGGGTACAGCGGATGCAGTATACCACATTGGCAGATGTGCAGGTGAACATCTGCCTGATGTGGAAAGTCTTCTTGGGGCCTGGGATTGGGGTGAGGGAGGAGGTGTGGGGGCAGGTGTAGCACTTCCTGCGGTTACAGGGAAAAGTGCCGGGTGTGGTTGGGCTGTAGGGGAGTGTGGGGCGGACAAGGGAGTCGCGGAGGGAGTGGTCCCTCCGGAAAGCAGACAAGGGTGGGGAGGGAAAGATCTCTTTGGTGGTGTGGTCGGATTGCAGATGGCAGGAGTGTCGGAGGATGATGCTTTGGGTCCGGAGGCTGGTGGGGTTGTACATGAGGACGAGGGGGATTCTTTTTTGGTTGTTATTGCTGGGACGCGGTGTGCGGGATGAGGTGTTGGAAATGCGGGAGACACTGTCGAGGGCGTTCTTGACCACTGCGGGGGGGATGTTGCGGTCTTTGAAGAACGAGGACATCTGAGATGTACGGGAGTGGAATGCTTCATCCTGGGAGCAGATGCAGCAGAGATGAAGGAATTGGGAATAGGGGATGGCATTTTTGCAGGAAGATGGGTGGGAGGAGGTGTATTCTAGGTAGCTGTGGGAGTCGGTGGGCTTGAAATGGATATCAGTTTCTAGGTGGTTACCCGAGATGGAGACCGAGAGGTCCAGGAAGGTGAGAGAGGTGTTAGAGATGGTCCAGTTGAACTTAAGGTTGGGGTGGAAGGTGTTGGTGAAGTGGATGAACTGTTCGAGCTCCTCGTGGGACCATGAGGCGGTGCCGATACAGTCATCAATGTAACGGAGGAAGAGGTGGGGTTTAGGGCCAGTGTAGGTATGAAGCAGGGATTGTTCCACTTAACCTACAAAGAGGCAGGCATAGCTTGGGCCCATGCGAGTACCCATGGCCACCCTCTTTGTCTGTAGGAAGTGGGAGGAATTGAAAGAGAAGTTGTTGAGGGTGAGGACGAGTTCGGCTAAGCGGATGAGGGTGACAGTGGAGGGGGACTGGTCAGGCCTGTGGGACAGGAAGAAGCGGAGGGCCTTTAGGCCATCTGCATGGGGAATGCAGGTGTATAGGGACTGGGCGTCCATAGTGAAAATGAGGTGCTGTGGACTGGGGAATTGGAAGTTCTGGAGGAGGTAGAGGGCGTGGGTGGTGTCACGGACGTAGGTAGGGAGTTCCTGGACCAAGGGGGAGAAAATGGAGTCTAGGTAGGTGGAGATGAGTTCGGTGGGGCAGCAGCAGGCGGAGATAATGGGTCGACCAAGGCAGTCAGGTTTGTGGATTTTGGGAAGGAGATAGAAGCGGGCGGTGCGGGGTTGGGGAACAATGAGGTTGGAAGCTGTGGGTGGGAGGTGACCTGAGGCGATGAGGTTGTGGATGGTTTGGGTGATGATGGTTTGGTGCTCGGGGGTGGGGTCATGATCCAGGGGGCGGTAGGAGGAGGTGTCGGAGAGTTGGCGCCTGGCCTCAGCGATGTAGAGGTCAGTGCACCATACTACAACTGCACCTCCCTTGTCCGCGGGTTTTATGGTGAGTTTGGGATTGGAGCGGAGAGACCAGAGCGTTGCAAGTTCTGCGGGGGAGACGTTGGAGTGGGTGAGAGCGGTGGAGAGTTTGAGGTGATTGATGTGGTGGAGAGGTTGTCTTGAAGTGACCATAAGATGGCTGCCCTATTGTGTTAGTCTCATGATCTAGCTCACATGGCTTTGACATACTGAGAACATATTGGTTCAAGTTGTATTTATATTCCAATCAGTACATGCTGCTGCCATTTACTATCAATGGTGAAGGAAGGGAATATTAAAGGCAGGAAGTGGGGTGCCCATCAATCAGGTTGCTTTGACCTGCATGGTGACTAGCTTCTTGAATATTGTTGGAGCTGCATAAATCTGGATAAATGGAGAGCATTCATCCTGACTTGTGCCTTGTAAGTGATGGACAATAGAATGCGATTTTAATCAGGAAATTTAAGTATTGCACATTCACAGGAACCCCTTATTCTCTATTGCTTGTTAGTTATTCAAAAAGCTTCAATAGGTAAATCAAATATGATTTTCCTTTCACAAAATCAAGTTGAATCTGCCTGAAACAAAAACAGAAATTGCTAGAAAAGTTCAGCAGGTCTGGCAGCACCTGTGAAAAAAATCAGAGTTAACGTTTTGGGTCCGGTGACCCTTTCTCAGGATGTTCTGAGGAAGGCTCACCAGGCCCGAAACATTAATTCTGACTTCTCTTCACAGATGCTGCCAGACCTGCTGAGCTTTTCCAGCAACAACTGTTTTTGTTTCTGATTCACAGCATCCAAAGTTCTTTCAATTTTTATTTTGAATCTGCCTGATTACATTGAGATTTCCAAACTGCCCTGCTCTAACCTCCTACACAGATTCCAGCATTTAATCGATGATGGATGATACACTCTCTGGCCTGTGGTTTCTTGCTTTCTGTATGCCTCTATCCTTGGATAGAGGAATCACTATTACAATTTTCCAACATGAATTGACTTTACCAAAATCTAGTGAATTTTAGAAACCTAAAACAAATGTATCTACTCCTTAAGAAGTCAATTCTTATAAGATGAGATAATTTAGTTCATCAGGACCTGGTGGGACACGTCAGCTTTCAGTTCTAATTACTCTCATTGCATTATTTCCTTAATGATTTTGATTATTTGAAGCTCCTATCTCCCTTTCATCTCTTGGTTCACAGTTATTTCTGGGATGTTATTTGTATCCTCTCGAGTGAAGACAGCTTGCAATATGTCTGCTTAATTCTTTTGCAATTTCTATATTCCCCTATTTACATCAATGATGAAGGAAGGGAATATTAAAGGTGGGAAATGGGGTGCCAATCAAGCAGACTTATTTCGTAGATTCTTGTCTCTGTAACAACTGTCAGATCGTACATATTTATTTCAATTAGCACTGACTATTAGTTTATTTTTTTCACAAATGCTATGTGTGAAGCTTTTAATTTTGTCTTTTTACTATTTTTGTAATCACAGCCTTTCTCTACAATTGCACTCTTAGTTTGTGCAGTCTTTCCTTCCCTGCTATGCCTTGGTCATCAGTTTCCTTATAGCTACATTGCTGTCTTGCTTTGTCTCCTTTATTTCATTTATCACATCTGCCAAATTCAATTGCTCACTCTCTCTAATCAGTTGAAAGCTCTCTCTGCCTCTCTATTTATATGACTCAGCAGATCATTGGTCCCAGCATGATTCAGGCGAAGTCAGTCTGAGGTACAGGTTGCACTTTCAGTCGTACTGATGTCAGCGTCACATGAGACAAAAGCAGTAAGCCTTCTTTAGTAGAAGTTAAAGTTAAAAGAAGAATACACAATAAGGGAGGAAAATCTTCAGTAATGTTGCATTCCTATAAAAGTTGTCTCTCTATTGTTTAGAGGAGTTCATCTATTTATTTCAAAAGTCGTATGATAGTCAGACTGAGTTCAATTCTTACCAATGGCAAATTACACAAATCCATCTGGTAATTTATGGGTTGGCACCAAAACAAATCAGCACAAAAGCTGTCAAGTCGTTATTAAAATTCAAGTGGGCGCAGATGACTTTCTGAGAGGGATCTGCCATTGCAATTCAGTTTGGCACATCAATTAGTACATTGCCGCGCTACATGGTTGGCTTGTGATGCCTTCAAGATAGCGAAGGCTGGACGGGAATTCCACCTTATTACTGATGACCTCCACTCTAAAATGAACAAATACAGTCTCCGTGGAAATAATATAAAAAATATAAAATGTGTTTTGCATTTGTATTCTTCACCAATAATTTCTTTTCGTCTATTAAGAATGTCAAAATCCTTTTGAAATAAGACATTCCTCTCTTGGCTATTGGTGTTGAGTAAGTCTAAATTGGCCTAAAGGCATGGAAATGAAACTCAAACAAATTAAATTATTTTCATGAAAAAATGGATTTAGTGTCCATTCCTATCACCATCCTTCCCTCAGTCCTCTGTGACCTCCTTGTTTTTGCTCCTCAATCTTATGGGACAATTTGATCAGGTCTAAAAGTAGGAGAATTGTCCTCACCTGAAATGATGTCTCAACCATCTTCATGCTCGAGCTTCAATGACATACATCCAAGGACAACACCAAACAGAAACAGAAGGCATTTCTATCAGTGATTTATTTGCCTATCAATGTCATTCAAACATATATCATGTGATATAATAACAACACATTTGCATACACATGAAATATATCATTGACTGGTAACATTCAGATTCACGTTCAGAATTTGTTATGTGGCAAATCCTGATTGTCGCTAAGATGTAAAATAAAAAAGGGGGAGAAAGAAGAAATGTAAATCAAAAATTATCTCTTATGTATGTCTTGGAAGAACTGTTAGACAAGGTCAACCTGACCAAAGTCAGAGACAAAAATGCCTTCAAACATATGCAAGTATAAAACAGAGGTTAAAATGGGATAGAGGTGAGTCTGTGCAGGAAGCACCCAAATAAAAAGACCTGATACGTGCCTGAGCCTTGGGTCCCTTGAAATATCTCAAACAAGTTGTCTGTACTGGATGCACCTCCAAAGGCAGCTTTCTTTTCACCAAGATTGAAATTTGGGCTAATGACAGTGGCACTCAGGTGCAACCTGGGAAGGGGTTGAGCAGACAACAGGCAACGTGATTCTTGAACTATAGACTTGAAATAGTCCTCCTGGCTCCAAAGAATTATGGTGGGGTTGGTCAAATTATTGCACCACTTGTTGATGACCAATATTATGGAAGGACATATCGAAAAACATATTTCTCTAACATGTTTCAGTAGCTGTTTGCATTATTCACTAAGATGTTTTTAAATGAGCATCATTAATTTGCCTTGGAACCAATACCAGAGCAGACTGTATGCAAACCAACCCACTGCATCTCCTTTACAACTGGAAATGAGCATAGTGCTAACAAATCCTATCCCAATAAACTAAGACAAAATGGGAATGCGATATAATTTAAAGACAAAACAAAACAAAATCTTGGACAATTTAATGTTAGAAATAAAAATTTTGAGGGACACATTTCAAGTGTTTTATTTAGTCGGAATCGATATTTTAAAAATATTCATTTTCATCTTAAATTTTTTGCCATTATGAGTTTAGGAAACAATATGGTAAATTAATAACAATATGGTAAAAGAGTTGTTCAAGTAAGTTTTGTGACTGAACATAAAATGAGGACTATCAGATCTATATTTGGAATAATGGGATAAATGCAGAAACAGCACTGATGTGAAAGCACTTGTGGTTGGATGAGCTGAAGCAAGCAGAACAAGCAGGGAACAGTGCCAATAGCTTTACCGATCTAATGATGTGCTTTCCCCTAAATGTTCATTGCTAATAAGCTGTGTTCTACTTTAGCTGTACAATTTCTGCTGGCTATCAGAGAAAAAATACAATTGAGGGAAGAAATCTTTCAAGAATGCCGAGAATTCAAACAACAATGAAGCCTGGTATTTATCAGATCGAGTGCAATCCAATAAACTTTTGTCCAGCTAGTTCAGAATTGAAACTTTGCAGATCTATGGCACTTACAGATGAAAGAACATTCTGTATAGGTTGGTGCAATCTACTGGGATCCAGGAAGTGGGTCAGGACATAGCATCATCAGCAGTTTCCATACATATCCAAAACCAGCTGCCTCAGGAAAAAAAAGATTATGTCTTCAGCAACATTATACAATAGGCCATAATATTAAATGACATTCCTTCACTTTATCTCTGACATTGCAGACATTTTTGAAAAGGCTGGTAATCTTCAGTCTGATAAGTCAAGAAATGCTGAAATGTATGTTTTGCTATTCATACTATAACATTTATTGACCTTGTACTCTACTGCACTCTATTAAAATTCAGATGTCCTTTAACCAGACAAAATTGTTGCACAAGGAGAGGAATTACTTTATTGCTGTAAACCAGGAAAATCAAGGGAGATCAAGGAAAATCAAAAGGAGGCCGTCACGGCTACCTAAAGATAGACTTCTAGACCCTTAGTGAATTTCTGGTGTTAAAAGAAAAGATATTTGATCCAGAATTCCAAATAGTAATCTGTTGAAACAAAATTCTCGCAACATCCTGATTGCTTATTCAATGGGAATTCCCAAAGTATGTTAATTTCATTGAGCTTTGTGTCCATTTGTGCTTTTGGATAGTTTAGCTAATTTCTAGAGTCAGTAAATGTGGAGGTGAAAAAACACAGCAGGTCAGACAGCACCTGAGGAGCGGGGAAGTCAACTTTTCAGGCCGAAGCCATTTATCAGGACTGGGGAGGGGGAGGGGAGCTCAGAAATAACTTGAAGGAGGATGGTGCCGGTTAGGGGGGTGTGGTGCTATGATAGGTGGGATGGAAATAGATGGATGCAGAGAGGGGGTTATTGTGCTTGGTCAGTGGGAAGGGTGGAGCAGATAGGTGAGTAAGAAGATGGACAGCTTGTGGGTGGAGAGATTTTGAAGCTGGTGAAGTCAATATTCAGGCCATTAGGCTGTAAGGTCCCAAGGCAAAATATCAAGTGTTGTTCCTCCAGTCTACATTTGGCTTCACTCTGACAGTGAAAGAGACCAAGGATGGACATGTCACCAGGGGAGTGGGAGGGGGAGTTAAAGTGTATGACAATCAGAAGGCCGTGTTGGTTGGTGCATGCAGAGCACAGGTGCTCTGCAAACCAATCCCTGAGTCTGCATGTGCTCTCCCCAGTACGAGGAGACTGCACTGGGAGGAATAGATACAGTAGATGAGGTCAGATGAAAGGCGTTGAATCTCTGCGGATTTGGAAAGATTGTTTCGGGCCTTGGATGATGGTGAGACAGGAACTGTAGGGGCAGGTGTAGCACCTCCTGCAGTTGCAGGGAAAGGTACCGGGTATGATAGAGGGGTTGGTGGGGAGTGTGGAGCTGACGAGGGAGTTGCGGAGTGCACAGTCCCTGGGGAAAGCAGACGGGGTGGGGAGGGAAATATCTTTTTGGTGATGGGGTCTGATTGTCGGTGGTGGAAATGTTGGAAGATGATGATTGGCGTTCGGAGGTTGGTGGGGTGGTACGTGATGACTAAGGGTTCTCTATCTTTATTGTTGTTGGGGTGAGTGAGTTTGAGGGCAGAAGCACAGGAAATGGGGGAGATGCGGATGAGGACATCCTCAATAACAGAGGAGGAGAAACTACAGTCTGTTAAGCAGGAGAATATCTGGGAATTCCTAGAGTAGAATGCCTCAGCCTGGGAACAGATGCAGCAGAGGTGGAGGAGTTGTTAGTATGGGATAGGATTGTAGCAGGAGAGAGGTGTAAGAGGAGGTGTAGTCGAGGTAATTGTGGGAGACAGTTGGTTTGAAATGGATGTCAGTGGTGAGTCAGTTACCTGTGATGGAGATGGAGAGGCCTATGAAGGGGAGGAAGGTATCAGAAATGGTCCAGGTGAATTTGAGGGCATGGTGGGAGGTGTTGGCAAAGTTAATGAACTGTTCGAGGTCCTCGTGGGAGAACGAGGCAGCACCGATACAATCATCAACATAACAGAGAAAGAGGTGAGGGATGGCACCTGTGTAGTTGTTGAAGAAGGGCTGCTCTATGAATCCTACAAAGAGGTAGCATAGCTCAGGCCCATGTGGGTGCCCAGAACCACCCCTATGGTTTGTAGGAAGTGGGAGGAATCAAAGGAAAAATTGTTGACGGTGAGGACTAGTTCTACCAAGCAAAAGAGAGTGTTGGTAGAGGGAGACTGTTTGGGCCTATGGTAGAGGAAGAAATGGAGGGCTTTTAGGCCATCCTTGTGGTGGGTACAGGTGTACAGGGACTGAATGGCCATGGTGAAGATGAGGTTTTGGGGGCTGGGGGATTGAAAGTTTTTGAAAAGGTGGATGGCATGATTTGTTTAGTCTAATAAGGACTTAGGATGGATTTCTCTCACTGTTGCCTTGTTGGGTTATTTAAATTCAACACAATTACAAATAATATCAATGTTCCTGGGTACAGTAACCTTGCCCAAATCCCATTCTGTTGTTATTTTGATTGGGGATACAACATCCATACTTGTAATTTCTGCATGTTGGTTCACAACTATTTTCATTAAGGGATATGATATCTTTCTGGGTGCATAACCACAAAAGGATTTCATATCTTACTTTAGCACAATGTTGTATTCAAGTTTTAATTATCATGATACTTTGAGCAAACAGGGCTATTCCTTTCCAAAGCAGGTCTCAGGCTTAGGCATGATTTCTAAAGAAACATCACAATGAACAGGAAGTACAAACCTTTCTTTTCTCCACCGAGAATGTCAGACCTGCAGAGCTTCTCCAGCACTTTCTGCTGCTATTTTATCTCACATTTGTGTTGTTTAATCTTTTCCATCTTCCAAACGAGTTTAAGGTCAATAAGTACCTTTCTATTCTGGGAAGAGAATTGCTACACATCCTCGATTGTATACCTTTAACATTAAATGTGATGCTATCAGTCAGCTGTAAACTGTACTTTGTGAATCATGGTTCTCCACTCCAGGATTATGCAATATTTTATCTTTGCTATGTCAGCTCCATTTCCTCCTGGCCAAGCTTCATTATATTTGTGCATGATAGAAGCGACGCCCAACTTGAGCTACAAACTTTTTTTCAATTCTTGTCCTTTCAGCTTGAATTACTGTGCCATTTGAAGAATCTTCTTTATGTCTGGGAATGTTAGTTTCGAGTCTCAGAATTTTTCACATTTGCTCACTCACTGGTTGAGTTTGGATTTGGAACTGTTCCCACAGACAACGGAATTGGCTACAAACTGTCACGTGAAGTGAACTTTCAATCTGCCTACCACAAGAGCCTAATTAAATTTCCCACATCATTACAGTGGGTGGTGCTTATTTAAAATAAGTGCCTAACCTCTCAGATCAGTCCACAATCATGCATATCTGCATTGCTGAGTACATAAGAACTGACATCTTTTGATTAGCTGACAGCTCTCAGTGGTTGGGATTTCTACCTTGGGCCCCTAATCCTCAGTGAAGGTCTGTGGCTGTTCTGTCAAGTGTCTGAGTGGCACCAAATTTGATGCCCTGTCCCAACAACAAGCAATTTGCAGGATTCAACCAGCTTTTGAGCCAATGACTGAAACCCCTGTCAACTCCACCAGATTTTAACTCTTGATTTCATATTTCCTTTGGCCTAGACAAAGAATCTAAAGTTCTTCAGGTATAGATAGCATTACCAAGCTTTTATGAGTGACATTAAGAGAGATAAACAAAAGCTTACTCAATGAGGTAGATTTTCAGGGTGCAGAGAAAGCAGGGTGCCAGTGTCTCATGGAAATCCTCTTTGTCAAATTATCCCTGAACCACATTTTAATCTCCCCAATCTTCTTATCCTTACTCAAATTTGCATATTGCTTGGATAAAAATCCAAAGATTACAATGCATGCAGTCCTGTTTGGACAGTGCTAGAAATGAGAAGCTAAATGAATAACTTTGAACAGCCTATTGCTGTTTTGTTGATTCCAACAGGAATCACATTGAGTGGATACTGAACATCTACTTTTACATTTTTTCAAGTTATTTTCTGAAGTCTTTCACCCCAGCATGCGGTAACCAATTTACCAGATTGGGTGTCTGATCCCACTAACAAAATATACTCTCTGTTTCCTCCACCTACCTGACCCCACCATCTCACCCTGCGTTGTTAAACAGCCCCTGACAACTACCATTTAACTCGCTATCATCTTCTGTTCACTTTGTCAGCAGTCTTTACTCTGATCTTCACAGGTCAAAAGTGCTCAATGGGCGTGAAGTCTGGAGCAAACTGTCCAGACATTGTTCCCCTTCCCTCATGTCCCAGTGTGCCCAACACACTATGCAACCCAATGACTCTGTTCTGGAAGATTTGAGGTGGAAGAGCCGACTATAGATGTGTCCATTCAGTACTGTTTTAATTTGTTAAAAGCGTTTCTTTTTCAACACTCTACTTTGCACTGAGCACCAAATACTCAACAAACCTTTTAACGCTTATTCCACATGGTTCTACGATGCCTTCCCAACAATTACACTCTGTTTATGATACTTTCTCTACCGACCACTATTCCTGTCTATTTGATTGGCTGTTCAACTCTTCTCACATAAGCAAAGCAGCTCCATCCCCATCCCTGCTCTCGTGGTTCCTAAGATTAAAGCCTAATTGGAAAGATCTGGGGAGGTAATATGTCTGCAATGGGTTTTTTTCGTTTCTTCATTCATTCACGGGACGAGGGTGTTGCTGGCTAGGCAGCATTTATTGCCCATCCCTAATTGCCGAGAGAGCAGTTAAGAGTCAACCACATTGCTGTGGGTCTGGAGTCACACGTAGGCCAGACCAGGTAAGGATAGCGGTTTGCTTCCCGAAAGAACATCTGTAAACCAGATGGGCTTTTATAACAATTGATTCACGGTCATTGTTAGGTTATTTATTGAATTCAAATTCCACCATCTGCCTTGGCAGGATTCAAACCCTGGTCCCCAGAACATTATCTGCATCGCTGGATTAACAGCCCAGTGATAATACCCTTAGGCCATCACCTCCCCGTCTTCAGTATTCTGTTGTACTCGTAACAGAAAGTGAATGGAGACCAGTTCATTTATGTCATTTTTCCAAGGTTGCAAATGACTTTCCAGAAAGTGATAGTGGAAGTTTGTATCAAGAGCACAAAAAAGGACATCCTGATATCTATTAATTGTCTGAAAACAAAACTCCCAAATTTGAGTTCACGCCAAAGACATGATGTTATTTTAATCAAAAGTATCTCCTTGATGAAATAACATATGATTCAATCGTGGCAGACTTTCTTAACTTGCTGTTAGATTTCTTGAGAGTTCCCAAACCCTTCTCAAACAGATGGATTTTGCAAATTGCAAACTGCACACTGTTTTGTCCTCTTACTTGAAGGAGAACGCACTTGCATTGGAGATAGTTCAAAGCGGGTTCACAAGATTAATTCCAGATATGAAGGGCTTATTTTATGAGGAGAGATTGTACAATTTAGATTTATACTTGCCAGAGTTTAGAAGAATGAGAGGGGATCGAATTGAGGTATATGAGACGCCAAAGGCAATTGACAAAATTGACGGAGAGCAGAAATTTCCACTTGTGTGTTAATCATGTCATAGTTTTAGGCAAAGGGGTAGCAGATTTAAAACAGAGATGATGTGGAATTATTTGTCTTAAAAGGTTTCGAATCTGTGGAATTCACCAGAACGTTGTGTATGCTGAGATATTGAATAAATTTAAGGAGGACATAGAGTTTTAGTTAGTAATAGATTGAAGGGTTATAGGGCGTGGGCAAGAAAGTGAAGCTGAGGCCAAGATAAGATCAGCCATGATTTTATTAAATGGTGGAGCAGGTTCAGGCGGCTGATTCGCCTACTCCTGCTCTTATTTCATATGCACTTGTGTGGAAATTTTGTTTCCCCTTGTGACAGAATCTACGGTCAGAGGGCATAATCACAGTACAAGGGGTCGCATATTTAAGACAAAGATGAGGAGGGTTTTCTGTCAGAGTATAATTGTATTGATTGTAATGAGGTCAGCCAAGTGGACCTCAGAATAGGAGTACACTGGATGGAACTGTAAATCTGATCCATTCAGGGAGCCCTGGCTGACAGATCAGAACAGGACACCGGGTTCACTCTGAGAGCTGGCTTTGAGGGAGCTGGATTAGCGTCTTAGGACTCTCCATATATAAATAAAAGGTGCTGTGGTGACAGGATATCAATTTCTGTGCAATAATTTCAGTGGTGATAAGAGAAAAGCGCATTCCTGAAGAAATTCGTTCCTGACAATAGTTATGTTGGGGTATGCATTTCTGGCATCATGCCGTTATTCGAGAAACTTAACTCATTTGATTCTGCCGTCAAAGACTGGGCTCAATATGTGGAAGAAATGTGGCAACATAGTGTGGAGCTGGACAAACAAAGCAGGCCAGGCTGCATCAAAGGTGGCAGGAAAGCTAACGTTTCAGGTCAGGACCCTCCTTCAGAAATGACACTAATCCATTTCTGAAGAAGGGTCCCGACCCAAAACATCAGCTTTCCGACTCCTCTGATGCTGCCTGGCCTGCTGTGTTCGTCCAGCTCCACACCTTGCTGTCTCTGACTCCAGCATAGGCAGTTCTTACTATCCTTAAGTGGAAGAAATGTGTTGTTTTTTTTCCAGGCAAATGACATTAGGTCAGAGGAAAAACAACAAGTAATTCTCCTGTTGATGGACTCAGTTAAGGAATATTACAACCCCAATTCTCCTCTAAATCTGAGATGCTGTCAGTTTAACTTGCAATTGCATAGCCTCACACAGGACATATCCTGATCAGAGGTACTCCGGGTTAGCCCACAGCAAAACCCCAAAAGAAAGCCAAGCCTTGGCCAAATGGTTAATGTTTTCTTAAGGATCCTGACCAGCCAGATGTAGGTGAACTTTACAGGGTGTGCACTTTTGCACTGAATCCTCATACCGGCAGCAACACCCAAATCAGAACCAATCGAAAGAAACATCTGGCTAGATGGTCACCGTGTTCTAATGGAGGTTGATACCAGCGCAATAATTCCAGTGATCGCAGAACTAGTCTTTTACACAATTCTCTCTGGACTCCAACCCTTACGTTTGTTTGAAACCTCGGCCAGACTGAGAACCTATACCAGGGAACCATTACAGATTAAGGGCACAACTTTGGTTCCAGTCTCTTATGAAGACCAGCTGGTTTAGTTACCACAGTTTATAGTAAGAGGCTCAGGCCTAAGCTTGATGGGTCAAAGTTGATTGAGAAAGATTCACCTAGATTGGCTCAACGTTTCTCGATGAGAAAATGGCTGCCTGAGCGTTTTCTTAATTAAGTACCAGGAAATTTTTCAGGAAGGTCTAGGGACTATCAATGGAGCTAAGGCCACCTTGCATGTTGACCAGGAAGCGATTCTGCAATTCTCCAAGACTCGCCTAGTGCCATTTGCCTGACAGCACCGGTCGTACCGATTGTGAAGCCCAATGTGTAGGCTCGCCTTTGTGGAGTGTTAAACAATTGATAAACTGCTTTTCGCAGCTGGATAAATACCCAATCCCTTGCATAGAGGATTTACACGCTCAGCTAGTCGGGGAGCCACATTCAGTGCTTTGGCTAATGCCAAGCATAAATACACCCAGATAGAGAAGAAATGTTTGGTGGTCATATCTGCACTCAGAAAGTTCTGCCAATACCTTTATGGACAACAATGTGTAATAACAATAAACCACAAATCCCTGCTACGTCTGCTTAAAGACGACAAGGCAGTGCTGCCCGTAGCTTTAGGCTGAATTCAGCAGTGGACTCTCATTCTACAGGTTGGAACACTGTTTGGGAGGCCAAGAAGCAAATGTGGATGCATTAAACTGGCCCCTGCTGGCAGATACACCACTGGTGGTACCGCCACTGGGAGAGTCCACAATGGTTTCAAATTTTCTGGACACACTTCCAGTCACAGCTGACAATATCAGGCTTTGGACAAAGAAAGATTTGGTCCGTACAAAACTAAATTGGTCAGTGGTGATGTGGGAATCCACAGGGCCGTCACCAACAGAACTGAAACCTTTTTGGACCTGGAGAGGTCAGACCACAGTAGAGGATGGCATATTATCATGGAGATCAAGAGTGATTGTCCCAAGCAAAGGTCGCCGCAAGATACTGACTGAACTCTACCAAGGGTCATCAAGGGTTTTGAAAATTACGATGTCAGTGAGAAGTTAGGTTTGGTGGCCAGGATTGGATGAAGATTTGGCTGCACTGGTGGTGCAGTACCCAGAGTGCCAACAAGGACAAAAATTACCGCCAGCAGCTAACCCCACATTCATGGGAATGGCCAGTTAGATCCTGGACTTGGTTACCCGTCAACAATGCAGGTCCTTTCATGGGATTAATCTTCTTAGTGATTGTGGATGCCCACTCATGCAGCTGGATATGTGTAGAGTTTATTCATCAAACACAGGGATGATTATAGAAAAAACGCATGCATCTTTTGCAATACACAGCCTCCCGGAAGTTTGGTCACAGATAAAGGGCTAACATTTGCCAGCAGGGAACTTGAGTATTTCCTGAAGTCGAATGGCATTCAACATCTAAGGACAGCTTCATACCATCCATCATCCAACTGTCTGGGAGAAACAGCACTCCAAACTTCCAAGGCTGGCTTAAAGATACAACCTACAGCTTCACGAGATACAGGTTTTTATTTGATTATCGGACTACTTCTCATGCAACTAGCGGGATAGCCCCAGCCAAGTTGCTAATGGGGAGAAGACTCCACACCAAATTAAATCTGATCTTCCTGAACTTGGGTGGGGGGAATGGGTGAAGCGGCATCAGGAATGCCAATGCTGAACACAAGACTCCGCTAAGTGAGAGAGACAGTTTGCTTCAGGGGACGAAGTTTAGGCATGGGAATGGCCTCGCATGGATAAGAGGCATGGTCAACGTAAGATCAGGTCCAGTAAAGAATAAAGTTCGGGTAGGTGTGATGGTCCTGAGCAAGCACGTGGACCATATGAAAGCTGAAAACTTGCAAACAGCACGGTAGCAAAATGTGCCCTGCTCCTGGATACCTTCCTGACGGTTCCCAAATCCATGAACTCTCCCTCTCCCTCAAGCGTTGAGGATACCTCAGAATCTGAGCTGGGCAAAGCAGATGTTGCTGCCTCGATGTCTTTCCCACCTGAAGAAGAGAATGAGTTTCTTCCGAGTCCCTCTGGGTGCAAGAGTTGAGCTCCTGTGCTTTACATGCTGCTTGCGTCTGAGGCAGAGTTGGAGGGACCTGAGCTCATGCTAAAACATCCCAGGGGGAGCTACAAAAAACTGAACCTGCCTATTTCCTCAGACTCAGAGGGGGTGGGGTGTAATGATTATAATATGGCCATCCTGATGGACCGTATAGAATATGAATTCCCTGATTGGGGCTGTTAATTGGGTCCAATCAGGGAACCTTGGCTGGCAGATATAAACACGAGTATCAGAGGTTCTGTTTGCTCTGTGACTGGGCTCTGAGGAAGCTGGAGCAGTGTCAACAACTTTCCATGTGTAAATAAAGGATGACTTGGTGATGAAATACCGACCAATATGGAGTTACTTCAGCAGTGAATCCGTGGAATTCATTAGCATTAAGGCAGGGTTGTTAAGTATATTCAATACTGATCTAGACAGATTTTTGATTAGTAAGGGAATCATGTTTATTTTTGGGAAATGGCAGTATAGTGGAGTTGAGGATTATCAGGTCAGACACGATCTCACTGAATGTTGAAGCAGACTCGATGGGCTGATTGGCCTACTTCTGTTCCTGTGTCTGAAGGCCTTATCCTCTTGCTGGGTTCAATGAATAATCTCGTTCTTAATCAACAGCTTGAAGCTGAACATAGAAATGACATCCGTGGAAGCTGCTGATGTGATCAGAAGTGCAATAGAGCCTGTCCTATTAGAAAACATCCCTCCCTCATCCCATATAAAAAGCTTGATTGGTACCTTTGCATCAACTTGTTTATGACTAATATTCACTTGGAACAGATGACTGATTTGCTGTGCAAACTACTGTTGTCTCAGTGTGTCATCAACTGGTTGGAATATTATGGATTAGTTTATCATTCTCATTTGTGAATAACTTTTGTCTAATATGAGATGTAAATTATCCAGATGTATAATCAAAATATAATGTTATTAATTAATCATTTCAAGTACTTTGTTTTTAAACATTTTGTATTATTGAAAAATGAATCTTATAATGATAGTCCTAGAGAATTCAAACTGATATAATTTCTTGCATCTTAATGGTATTAAATAAGCATTTACTGAGAACCACCTGGGCGCAGTAAGAGATGAAAACCATTGAGATGCAAAGGAAGGCAGCAAACCAAAGAAATCAAGACCAAAAATGTCAACCTCCAAGCAGAGTGGGAATTACAGCATTAGGATGACAAACTGGATAGATGTAAAACAAAATCTAATTATAATTAAAATCTGGAAATAGCTGTTGGTGACACTGTTAGAGCAATATTTCATGCAGTCTTGTAATTTTACACTGCCTGCTATTTAAAGGAATAGGTAAACACATTATTTTATATGATTTTTAACATTTCCATATAAATAGAGGACAAGGAATGTCACGAGAACATGCTGAGCATTCATTCACTATTGTCCCCAGCAGTTAATTTCCACGTCTCTATCACTGATGTTGTCAGCTGCAGCTCATGGCAGCATCCTCACCTCTGAGTAAGAAGGGAATATGTTGAACTTCACCCTGTTGACTTATTTGTGTTAATAGTAAGGTTTAAGCTATTGAATTATATACTTCCTACATTTAGTGATGGAAAATTTTACTTTGTATATATTATTGGCGTGCTGTGAAGAAATCTTTAAGTTGACATTTCTTTAACTGTCAATACTATAATACTGTGTTAAATTGCAAACCACAGAGGTAAACTAAGGTCATAGTTGGGACATTTTTTTCATTAGGACACAATTCATTTACGAATGCCTGAGGAAACGTAGTGTGGACATTCAGTAGAAGCTTTCAGCGGAACTGATCAAGATAGAGGAAATAGGTTTAATCCTAAATTTGGCCAATGTACAATGTAACATGTGCAAGAAAGTGGGAACCATACACTTACATTCAAGAAGACACAGCTCCTCATTTAAAAGCTATCCACACAAAAAAAAACATTGGAAGAATTAAATCATATGTTTTCTGAAACAAAATTCTTTTCCAAGCTTTATATAAGAAAAAGTCAATACTTGTCTGTCCATTTAGGAGAGAAACTCAAGAACTTGTCTCAGTTAGGACAATCACTTCTTTGAGACTGTTTACAATAGTTATCGCTTGGGCTGTCCACTGGCCAAGACCTATTTCAGCATCATATGGATGGGATTATTGCAAAAAGTCCCTGCTTGAGTTGGGATAGATGACATCATAGGCAAAACAAAGGCAGAGCATGACCATAAGCTTGGCCTCTGAAGAAAGCAGTGCAAGGACTAATGTTTAACAGCATGATATGCAAGGTCAACATCAGCCAGAAAAGAATATTTGGGACCACTTATTCCATCCCTGAAGACGATCCCAATCCAGGTAAAATCAAAGTTATTAAATTAATCCCAAACCCACAGGATTAAAAAAACTCCAACGTTGCTTTTTTATTAAAATTCCTCTTGCCATATTTTACCAACTAGGAACAGAATGAAGCCATTCAACCCATTGAACCTGGATCAACATTCACTACGATTATGACCATTTGAACAATTCAATGTATTTTACCCACTCCATCCCCAAAACCCTGTACACCACTGGTAATCAGAAATCTAACAATTTCTACCTTAAACATAATCAGAGTCTGGCCTACCACAACATTCTGTGTATAGAATTCCAAATGTGCATTATCCTCTGAGTAAAAAAAATTTCTCCCCACCTCGGACATAAGTCGCACCAGAGAATGTCTTTGTGACAATTTTCTGGAGCAATAGATTGTGGATCTACCAGGAATCAGATTATTTTGGATCTGCTGATGTTAAATGAGGCAGACTTAATAGATAGAGTCATAGTCATTGAGCTGTATAGCATGGAAACAGACCCTTCTGTCCAACGCATCCATGCCGACCAGAAATCTTAAATTAATCTGGTCCCATTTGGCCCATATCCCTTTAAACTCTTCCTATTCATATACCCATCCAGATGCTTTTTAAATGTTGTAATTGTACCAGCCTGCACCACTTCCTCTGGCTGCTCATTCCACATATGCACCACCTCTGCATGAAAAAGTTGCCCTTTAGGTCTCTTTTATATCTTACCACTCTCACCTGAAACCTAGTTTTGGACTCCCCCACACTGGGGAAAAGACCTTGTCTATTCGCCTTGTCTATGCTCCTCATGATTTTACAAACTTGTGTAAGATCAACCTCCAATGCTCGAGGGAAAATAGCCCCAGCTTATTCAGCCTCTCCCTATAGCTCAAACCCTCCAACTGGTGGCAACATCCTTGTAAATCTTTTCTGAACCCTTTCAAGTTTCACAATGTCCTTCTTATAGCAGGGTGACTGGAATTGAACACAGTTTTCCAAAAGTGACCTAACTAATGATCACAGAGAAAATGATCCCCATGGAAACTGTGACTTTGACAAAATATAATTTAGTATTCAGTTTGAGAGAGAGAAATGTGAGCCAGAAACAACTATGTAAAATTTACATGAGGGTAATGACAAAGGAATGAAAGCAGAAGCAGAAGTGGATTAGGAGGAGAGTTTAGTGGCAAAGACTGTTGAGGAACAGTGACAGATGTTGTAAAATATAGTTTATGGCTCAAAACAAGAATAGATCCCAGTGACAAAGAGCAATTCTAGGAAGGAGAAAAGTCAACTTTGGCTTACCAGAAGTTGAGGATTGCAGCAAATTGTGATAAAGACATAAAATGTGGCAAAGGTTAGTAGAAGCCAAAGAATTAGGGAAGAGTTATAAACCAACAAAAGATGGCCAGGATGATAATAAAGATAGGAAATATCAACTTTGTGGGTGCATTTGAAAGTAATACCAAGACAGAAAGCAAGAGCTTATTTCAATGTATGAAAATGAAGTGAGATAGCAAAGTGAAACAGATTCCTTACAGGCTGGGGAAATAACAATGCAGCACCAGGAAATGACAGAGGAGTTGAATACACTAATGGTATTCCAAAACTTGGGACTATCCAAGGGGCGAAAAGAAGGGAGGAAATAAATATAACTATCACTAGACGAAAACAAATAGGGCTAAAGACTGACAATGCACCTGATGGGATGCATCCTTGGATATTAAAAGAAGAAGCTACAGAGATGATGGATGCTTTGGTAGTAATCCTCCAAGAATCCTTAGTTGCTGGAAAAGTCGCAGATGATTGGAAAATTGTCAATATAATACCACTACTCAGTCTCATAATGCTCAAATAGATATTCACTGCATCTGTGCCTTGCCTTGCATTGCCCTTTTTCACTTTTCCCACTCAGCTAGACCCAAAGTAAGGAAGCTTGTCAGCAGACCTAATTCAAGTCAAGTGGCATAGCCTTCGTTCAGGATTGCTGGCATTCCAAGTCAAGGGCAGTCTTTGATGCCAGTCTAGGGGCGTGGAAATGGTTAATTTCATGCAATGCTTAGTCCAAATCTCCTCTCTGTATTGGTTTGTGCTACCAACTTGTAAGAAGTCTCCCTTGTAGTGACCTTCGCCCTCAAACTCTTCATCAGCTATATCTGCCTCACTCTGAGAAAATGTTTCACCGCCCATCTGACAGCAAGAAACTGTCTACAACTTCCAGAAATTGAATGTGTCTGGTTATAACAGAAATGAGCGTCAGTGTGAGGTCGAAAATCCTCTTCCTGTAAACCCAGTTTGGGGTGGTCAGACTCAGGACGTGAGAGCTGAGGAGCTCAATGTCAGACAGCCCAACTGCCCTCTTGACGCTTTCTAAACTACAGAGGGGGGTTGCAGGGAAAGGTGCCGGGGGTGGTAGAGCTAGTGGGGATTGTGGAGCGGATGAGGGAGTCACGGAGAGAGCGGTCCCTACGAAAGGCAGATGGGGTGGGGAGGGAAATATACCTTTGGTTGTGGGGTCAGATTGTAGGTGGTGGAAGTGGTGGAGAATGATATGTTGGATACAGAGTTTGGTGGGATGATATGTGAGGACAAGGGGGATTCTGTCTTTGTTTTTATTGGGGGGAAGGGCGATGAGGGCAGAGGTGTGGGAAACACAAGAGATGCGGTCGAGAGCATTTTCGACCGCTGAAGTGGGGAAGTTGCGGTCCTTGAAATAGGAGGACATCTGGGATGTTCGGGAGTGGAATGCCTCATCTTGGGAGCAGACATGGCGGAGGTGGAAGAATTGGGAATAGGGGATCACATTCTTGCAGGAAGATGGGTGGGAGGAGGTGTAGTCTAGGTAGCTGTGGGATTTGTTGGGCTTGAAATAGATGTCGGTATAGAGACGGTCACCAGAGATAGACAGAGAGAGGTTCAGGAAGGAGGGAGAGGTATCAGAGATGGTCCAGGTGAACTTGAGGTTGGGACGAAAGGTGTTAGTAAAGTTGATGAACTGTTCAAGCTCCTCGTGGGAGCACGAGGCAGCACTGATATAGTCATCGATGTAGCAGAGGAAGAGGTAAGGGATAGGGCCAGTGTAGCTGCGGAAGATGGACTGTTCCACATATCCTACAAAGAGGCAAGAATAGCTTGGGCCCCTGCGGGTTCCCATGGCCACCCCCTTTGTCTGTAGGAAGTGGGAGGAATGGAAGGAGAAGTTGTTATGTGTGAGGACAAGTTCGGTTAAATGAATGAGGATGTCGGTGGAAGGGGACTGGTCGGGCCTGCTAGACAGGAAGAAGCAAAGGGCCTTTAGGCGATCTGCGTGAGGAATGCAAATATACAGGGATTGGATGTCCATAGTGAAAATGAGGTATTAGGGGCCAGGGAATTGGAAGTCTTAGAGGAGGTGGAGAGCAGGGGTGGGGTCCCAGACATAGGAGTGGAGTTCCTGGGCCAGGGAGAGAAAACAGAGTCCAGCAAAGCGGAGATAAGTTCAGTGGGGCAGGAACAGGCAGAGACAATGGCTTGGCCGGGGAAGTCAGATTTGTGGATTTTGAGAAGGAGATAGAAACAGCTGTGCGGGGTTGGGGAATGATGAGGTTGGAGGCTGTGGGCAGGAGGTCAACTGAGGTGATAAGGTTATGAGTGGTCTGGGAGATGATGTTTTGGCGGTCGGGGTGCGGTCATGATAGAGGGGGCGGTAGGAGGAGGTGCCAGAGAGTTGGTGCCTGACTTCGGCGATGTAAAGGTCAGTGAGCCATACGACAACTGTGCACCACGCCCCCTCCACCTTATCTGCAGGTTTGATAATGAAGTTAGGGTTGGAGCAGAGGGCTGCGTGTTCCGTGGGGGAGAGGGTGGAGTGAGTGAGAGGGGTGGAGAGGTTGAAGCGATCAATGTCATGATGGCAGTTAGAAATGAAGAGGTCGAGGGAGGGCAAGTGGCTTTGGGGTGGTGTCCAGGAGGATGGGGGATGTTGGAGATGGGAGAAGGGGTCTGTAGAGGGAGGGTTAGACTCGTGATTAAAGAAATAGGCAAGGAGATGGAGGCGGCAGAAAATATGTTCGACGTCCAAATATGAACGGTATTCATTGATGTGTGGGCAGAGGGGAATGAAGGTGAGTCCTTTACTGAGGACTGACCATTCGTCTTCAGTGAAGGCAAGGTCTGAGGGGGTGATGGTGAATACGAGGCCGGTCTTGGGGCTGGGACTGGGTGTCGAGCTGGTGGCTGGGTTGGAGCTGGCTGTGGGGGCAGAGTTAGTGACATAGCCAGCGACGTCAGCGGTGGGCGGGGTGAGATCAGCGGAAATGATGTCGTCCTTGAAGTGGGCGGGGTCAGCGGTTCTCTTGGTGTCGTGTTTTACTGCATTTTCGTTCAACACCAATGAAGAAAGGATTATCATTCCTGATGCAACTTGAACTCAGGAGCCAAATGCAAATGACATTGCTCAGCGACTAAATTGTCAAACTGTTCTGAGATTTAGAACACCCTTTTCACAAAGATAGAGAGAATGAAAGAGATAAACAATATTCAAACAGATAGAGAATGATCATGACTATGAACTTGGCAAGAAGAGTGTAATCAAAATACAAATGTTTGGATGCCAGCAAAGTTTTCTAAAGTATGCAATCAGCCCAGATCACCCAAAGTCATTACTAATCATTGTGAAGGAACAGAAGCCAGCTCAGCCAAAAAAGAGCACACTGATCATTCATGAAGAGAGTGTGGAAGAACATTCTGATGATGATCATGTCATGATTTGTATGACAGCAACTAGCAGCAAGACAACTAATTTGTCAAATAATTGCAACAGAGCTCAACATGTGCCTGTTCAAATACATATATGATCGTCAGTTCAGGATGAGTGGCCGAATCTAAAAAAACAATGTTGAAGTTTGGAACATTATTTTTGTAAATTCCGTTCTATCTGTTCATATAATTATCAAATTGGCAAGACGTGTCTGCATACAACCATGTATGTTTGTTTGACTAATTTTTATCTTTGGAGAGAGTGGAATTTCATGAAATTTCTTGGTCAGCATGGACATATATCTTTAAGAGACATCATATTCTTCATAGCATATGACCTGAGGGTATAAATGTGTCATATTCTATCCTACCTTGAATCACGTGAAGCATGACACTCAACTGGAAGCATGCTACTTCATTATAGCCTAATAACTCAGGGGAGGTGATGGCCTAGTGGTATTTTTGCTGGAATGTTAATCCAGATAACATTCCCGGGACCCGGATTCAAATCCGGCCATGGCAAATGGTGGAATTTGAATTCAATAAATATCTGGAATTAAGAGTCATATGATGACCGTGAATCCATTATTGATTGTTGGAAAAACCCAGGTGGTTCACTAATGTCCTTTAGGGTAGGAAACTGCCATCCTTACCTGGTCTGGCCTACATGTGACTCCAGACACATAACAATGTGATTGATTCATGAAGGATGGGCAATAAATGCTACCTAGCCAGCAGCACCCTCATTCTGTGAATGAATAAATATAAAAAACTTAATATTAGCCCATGTATTTATGAATCCAAGAAATGTAATAGTTATACATAATGGTTCATTTTATTTTTTAAAAAGCCTACTGGATTCTTCAATAGCACAATATCCAGGTCCAGTTTCTTATGTTACAGAAGTTAACACAGGCAGAAAGGAGATGGAGGGCTTGGTGTTGTGGTGCAATAAGAGTAACCTCCCTCTCAAACTGAAGAACTGATCATTGACTTCAGAAAGAAAGGAGAACACACCCCCATCTACATCAATGGAGCTGAGGTTGAGAGAGTGGAGAGCATCAAGTTCTTAAGAGTGACAACAACCGAAGACCTGCCCTGGGCTTCCCACATAGATGCGATGGTTAAGATGGCATAACAATGCCTCGTCTTCCTCAGGCTGCTCAGGAAATTTGGCATGTCCGTAAGGGCCCTCACCAACTTTTACAGATACATCATTGGAAACATACTGTCTGGGTGCATAACGGCCTGGTATGGCAACTGCTCTGCCAGGACCATACAAAACTACAGAAGGTGGTGTGCACAGCCCAGATCATCACAGAAGCCAACCTTCCATCCATGGATTGCATTTACACAGTTTGTTGCCCCGGAAGGGCTGCCAACATTACCAAAGACTCATTGCACCCTGGTTATGCTCTCCTACAACCTCTTCCATCAGGCAGAAGGTATAGAAGTTTGAACACACGCACAAGCAGATTCAGGAGCAGTATCTTCCTAGTTATTATTAGACTGATAAATAGGTTCTGTAACTTCAAATAATGCTGATCTTGCCAATGTTCATCTTGCTCTGTGCAGTATAACTTGTATGCCTCTAAGTTTTGTTTTCACTCTATGATCTGTATGTCCTTGCTTACTATAATCTCTGCCTGTACTGCTAGTAAACAAAGCTTCTCACTGCACTTAGGTACACATGTCAATAAATAAATCAAATCAAGTAAATGATTTAGTAAAATACAGTATTCGAGGCAAACTCTCCCTGTGATTTGATCATGACACAATGATAGGTGAGGTAGTAAGTAAGGATATCAGAAGGCTACAAAAGAACATTGATGAGTTAACTGATTGTGTAAAGATCCGGCAAATGAATGATAATATAGGAAAATGTGAAATTGTCCAGTTTGACAGGAAGAATAAAGAAAAGCATATTATCTAAATGGAAAGAGATTGTTGAATGCTGAGGTGCAAAGAGAACTAAGTGTCTTGAAGCATGAATTACAAAAGTGATTAGGGAAGCAAATAGGATGCTATCATTTATTGAAAGGGGAATTGAGTACAAATATTGGATGTTATGCTTCAGCTGTGGTATATGGGAATGTGGAGTAATCACATCAGCCTTAACCAAATTGAATGTCATTGCAGACATGTGTGGTTGAGAAGTCTATTCCTGCTTATCATTCATATGTTCATAAGAAATCCAAGTATAGGTACTGGGTTGGTGTTAACATTCACTATTAGGGCAAATGGTAACTGTCTTCAGAGAAAGTGACAGAAAAATATTAGAAAGCAAAGAGCACTCAGCCACAGCTGTAGAAAGAGAGAGAGGAGGAAGAATTCAGCAAACAGCTTCAGCAACTGCAGTTTAGCTGGACAGGGAAATTAGATTTGCTGCCTTATGCTGCAAAAAGAGTAAAACAATGGAGTTAAAATCTTGAAGCGAGCTTTGAGTCAAGAGATCAAGTTCAATGAACCAAGATGTCAAATCCCAGAAGTCTCAGGACTCATGGAAAGACAGCCCAACCTTTGTTGAATTATATACTGTGTCTTACTTTGATAATGAAATTTTACGTATTAATCCTATCATCCAAAATCTCATGTTTGCCTGCGTTTCAAATGTGTTCTTTTCATTTTGTGTTAGTCACGTTATTCCCCAATGAGACGTTCTTACCCCGAAGATTAGTATAGAACCCAATTCCCCAAAAATGGATTCAATCTGCACTCTACCAACACATACAATCCAGATTGACAACTGGGTGCAGTAGCTGAGGCAGTGTTTTGATGTTGAAGGTGTTGTCTTTCAGCTTCTAAGTTAAACTAAGTTCCCACCTGTTCTTTCAGCTGGTTGGAAAGGATTTATTTGAAGAAGAGCAGGAAGGTTTCCTGGTGTCTTCGCCAAAATAAATCCATCAACCAACATCAAAATAACTGCATCTGATCTTATCACATTGTTGCTAATGTATCAATTGATCACCAGATTACTTACATGGCAAAAGCAGCAACACTTCAAAAAATGTTTAATTGGTTGAAAAATGCTTTAAGGTGTCTCACGATCATGAACGACAATTTATAAATCCAAGCCCTTTCAGCTCTCCATGACTTGTCATTTGATGATGTAATTGAAAGAAGTCAATGGGCAGGTCAGAACATATTTTCATTTTCACAGTCACATAGAAAACTAGTAATCATGGATCAAAAACCTATGACATAATCCAGTCTGGTTTAATTTCCCTTAAAGTCACAATCAGTGGGCAGGATGCGTAGTGGACAAACTATCCTCTAGTCCAGTTTTCTCCCAGCCAGTAAAACGAAAGTTGATCCTCATGCCTGATCTCTTTATCGCAATTTTCAAATATAAACGAATGCAGCATTTGTTATGTATTCTACACTCATTTAGACCAAATAATGACTGCTATCCAATGATCCTCAAAAGGTCTTCTTTAGAATGTTCTTCCTGTGTGTATGAAGTCAGACACATGACTCTCTCACTATACCAACGGGTTTCAGCAATCAAGCAATGTACAAGCATTTGTAATCAGACAAGCGCATTCAAACACAGTGGAAACCATACCATTAAATGCAACAGGAGGCTGTTCAGTAAATGGTCGACAGGTACTTTTCTGGAGATTTCTGAGAGCAGGACGAGGAGTTGGTGGTTCCATTGGAATTCAACGGGATATTTCAGGCCCATCTTTCACTGTATCAGGCATTAGTTTTTCTGACTACCCCTTGTCCCACACTGTTCTGATTTGTGGCTCACCTAAATTTTTAATCCTCCACCGCCTGCACACTGCAGCTGGCTGGAACATTAAAGCCCAAATCTGAAGAGGAACTGATCTCTTGATACCTGGCATTTTGTATTTGATGTCCTTTCTGAGTGCAAGTTGAAATGTTATGTGCTCAAACAGCTGTTGTTAATGAGAAGTGACACACAAACTGTTGGTTGGCAAATTATACTTTAATAACTTGAGATCTTCTACTTATCAGGAAACTACCCATACCGTCTTCACACGGGACAAATGTACACACCATTGAGTTTACGTGTAATTTTGCAAATTGTCAATTTTGTTTATCTTTAGCTAAATATTTGCCAAAGTAGGAGTATTTTCGAAATCTGACTGTTAGGGAAAATATGTAGCACTGAATCACTACTGTTTAATATTCAAAAAAACAAATCGGCAAAATATCAAGAAAGGTCTAGACCCGAAACGTCAGCCTTCCTGCTCCTCTGATGCTGCTTGGCCTGCTGTGCTCCTCCAGCTCTACACCTTGTTATCTCAGACTCTCCAGCATCGGCAGTTCCTACTGTCTCGGCAAAATATCAAGGTCGGGACTCTGGAAAAAAAACACTATTCATTCAGGAATGCAATCACTTTCCTCGGGATCTGAATTAGCAATCTACGTTTTGTACTCTCTCATCTTTGAGATAAATGATAAAAAATGAGGCCATTCTGCCACAAGAGACCTGCCAGCAAATGACTGTGGAAACCACTCCCATGGATAGGCAGATAAGGGATTTAAATATTTGTGCTATAACACTGCAATCTTCCACGTCAGCCTGCATAAGGGCAATTATTCATTCTCCTAGTTAATCAAAGTCATTCTCGTCTTTTTTCAACACTGAGCATTGCTATTAATTACATTTTTATTCACTTGTTATATAGGCAAGGTCAACAAACATTGATGAAATAACATCCTCCAGCGAATGAATTATTTATTAGGATTCAGGCCTTCTTCTTTAAAAACTGCAGGGTACATTTGGCAGAAGAAAATTCACAGTGTGCTGTAATTTACTGTTCCTCAATTGCAAAGATCGAGCATTCACATTCCCTAAAGGCTCTGTCACAAGATCAGCCAGTAAGCCCTTTCTTTAGGAAGGATTCCCTAAGACAAGTTGTGCGACTGGAATTCAGTTAACGATAAATCTGTTTTGTATTAGAGGCAGGATAAAAATGGTTCAAGCTAGAGGTGAAATGGTCTCAGCAAAACTCATCGGGTGGCTTTTGAGGAGCATTTTGGTGAAAATTTATTTTTATCACTAAAATAGTGAAGAATAAGGTCAGTACATTTTCACAATGAATCTATCGTGAAGGTAGTTTGAATGAAAACCTAAGAGTAGGACTGATAGATGGTAAATTTTGACTGACATTAACTGGACAAAATCTTGTTAATGTGTATAGAAGAGAAGTAATGGAGATAGGAGTGGAACATTACATAAACAGGCTAAGAAACCGAATCTTGCTTGAACCAGCGCTTAATCCTTGTGCATTGGAGCTGCACACATTCAGAAAGCTCAGTTGTAGGACTGATGTGATTGTTTGCCTAGAGTAGGTTGATATACCTGGTGTGAAAATGCTTATACTATCTCCCATACCATAAGAAACTCGATATGGATATTGATATTGAAGAATCCAACAAATATTTATTTCAGCTGACTATGAAGCACAAACATTATATTCCTCAGACTCCTACTGTCTGGCCATATATTAAGTTAATAGATTGCAAAGAGAGTTTCATGCTTCAGGTGATCTCAGGGTAATGCGGAATATAGGACATTTATATCTTTGGGTCACATGCTCTAATGCCATATCAGAGACCACTGGAAATTATACATTACCAATAAGCTGCAGGCACAAGGAATGGCCCTAAAGCCTGTCAGTCAGTGTGGCTATGTGGTGACTGGTGGCTACTGGCCAAGGACAGCAAATAGGTACTGGTGGTTTAAGGCAAACAGTGTGAGTGTTAGTTGCTAGTGCCTCGGATTTCTTGTCAATTCGGGTGAACTACCTCTTAGGTGGCAGCGTCTTTTGGATGCATGCTGTGATTATTTGTCAGACTGAATTTCTAGGCTAAAGTCTTTAACATTATCCATTTAGTTTAATCAACTCTGAGACCTCAAAGGAACAGTACAATATGTAAGTTTAAGGATATACTAACATGATTACAGTAGTTAGTAAACCAGATCTTGATAAAATAAAACTAAAGATTTCTGATGAAGGGTTTAGGCCCGAAACGTCAAGTTTTCCTGCTCCTATGATGCTGCTTGACCTGCTGTGTTCATCCAGCTCCACACCTTGTTATCTCGGATTCTCCAGCATCTGCAGTACCTTTTATCTCCTAAAGACTCTAGTAGCTTGATTTATACTGGCACTCAAAGCTATGATTATCGAAACCAACCTTATTCACTCTCTCTCCATCATGACATCAGAAATAAGACTGAGCATAATTCCGCACAGACTGAAACAATTATGCCAGTCTGCAGCAGGATCTAGACCACACATTGATAGGGACTGAGGAATGGCAAACAACACCCATGTGAGATAACAAGCATGGGGCTGGATGAACACAGCAGGTCAAGCAGCATCACAGGAGCAGGAAAACTTGACGTTTCGGGCCTAAACCCTTCATCAGAAAAAAAAAACACCCATGTGACATTGCTACCATTTGCACACCCTTGACATTCATTAGAATTATTAATGCAGAGTTGACAACAGAAGAATTTTGGAGTTTATCAGTGACCTGAAGTTTAATCAGATCAGCAATATTACACCGTGATTACAAAAACAAGATTCAACACTCAGTAACAAATGGTTTAGCTCCTTTTAAATCCTTTCAGCACTGTAAAGGCTCAGTTTAAGAAGTTTGATGGAAATTCACCACATGTCTGATGGGTATAGGCATAACAACATACGAGCTGTTAAACGCGGTCCAGGACAGAGCAGTTTATATGTTTTTTTTTGATAACCACTAACAGGATATGGCTATTGTTGGCAAAGCCAGCGTTTAATGCCTTTCCATAACTGCCATTGAGAATACACTGGGGAGCTTCCATTTTGGCAAGTAAGTGGCATGCCACCTACAGGTCAGTCTCGATTAGGATATCAGACAACAAAAACAAAGTTGCTGGAAAAGAGCAGCAGATCTGGCAGCATCTGTGAAGGAAAAAACAGAGTTAACGTTTCGGGTCTGGTGACCCTTCCTCAGAACCCAACTTATATCAGACTCAGAGATAAAAGGTACTGCAGATGCTGGAGAATCCGAGATAACAAGCATGGGGCTGGATGAACACAGCAGGTCAAGCAGCATCATAGGAGCAGGAAAACTTGACGTTTCGGGCCTAAACCTTTCATCAGAAATGGGGGAGGGGAAGAGGGTTCTGAAATAAATAGGGAGAGAGGGGGAGGTGGATAGAGGATGGATAGAGGAGAGGATAGGTGGAGAGGAGGCAGACAAGTCGAAGAGGCGGGGATGGAGCCAGTAAAGGTGAGTGTAGGTGGGGGGGTGGGGAGGAGATAGGTCAGTCCAGGGCGGCCGGACAGGTTGCGGGGGCGGGATGATGTTAGTATATAGGAGATGGGGGTGGGGCTTGAGGTGAGAGGAAGAACAGTTTAGGGAGGCAGGGAGGAGCTGGGCTGGTTTTGGGATGCGGTTGGGGGAGGGGAGATTTTGAAGCTTGTGAAATCCACATTGATGCCATTGGGCTGCAGGGTTCCCAGACTGAATATGATTTGCTGTTCCTGCAGCCTTCGGGTGGCATCACTGTGGCATTGTAGGAGGCCCAGGATGGACATATCATCTGAGGAATGGGAGGGGGAGTTGAAATGGTTCGCGACTGGGAGGTGCAGTTGTTTGTTGCGAACTGAGCGCAGGTGTTCTGCAAAGCGGTCTCCAAGCCTCCGCTTGGTTTCCCCGATGTAGAGGAAGCCACAACGGGTACAGCGGATGCAGTATACCACATTGGTAGATGTGCAGGTGAACATATGCCTGATGTGGAAAGTCTTCTTGGGGCCTGAGATTGGGGTGAGGGAGGAGGTGTGGGGGCAGGTGTAGCACTTCCTGCGGTTACAAGGAAAAGTGCCGGGTGTGGTGGGGCCGGAGGGGAGTGTGGAGCGGACAAGGGAGTCGCAGAGGGAGTGGTCTCTCCGGAAGGCAGATAAGGGTGGGGAGGGAAAAATGTCTTTGGTGGTGGGGTCTGATTGCAGATGGCGGAAGTGTCAGAGGATGATGCGTTGGATCCGGAGGTTGGTGGGGTGGTGCGTGAGGACGAGCGGTATTCTTTTTTGGTTATTATTGTGGGGATGGGGCGTGAGGGATGTGTTCCGAGAAATGCGGGAGACACGGTCGAGGGCGTTCTCGACCACTGTGGGGGGGATGTTGCAGTCCTTGAAGAATGAGGACATCTGAGATGTACGGGAGTGGAATGTCTCATCCTGGGAGCAGATGCGGCGGAGGCGAAGGAATTGGGAATAGGGGATGGCATTTTTGCAGGAGGGTGGGTGGGAGGTGGTGTATTCCAGGTAGCTGTGGGAGTCAGTGGGCTTGAAATGGACATCTGTTTCTAGGTGGTTGCCCGAGATGGAGACAGAGGTCCAGGAAGGAGAGAGAAGTGTTGGAAATGGTCCAGGTGAACTTCAGGTTGGGGTGGAAGGTGTTGGTGAAGTGGATGAACTGTTCGAGCTCCTCGTGGGAGCACGAGGCGGCACCGATGCAGTCATCAATGTAACGGAGGAAGAGGTGGCGTTTAGGGCCAGTGTAGGTACGGAAGAGGGATTGTTCCACGTAACCTACAAAGAGGCAGGCATAGCTTGTGCCCATGCGGGTACCCATGGCCACCCCCTTTGTCTGTAGGAAGTGGGAGGAATTGAAAGAGAAGTTGTTGAGGGTGAGGACGAGTTCGGCTAAGCGGATGAGGGTGTCGGTGGAGGGGGATTGGTCAGTTCTGCGGGACAGGAAGAAGCGGAGGGCCTTTAGGCCATCTGCATGGGGAATACAGGTGTATAGGGACTGGATGTCCATAGTAAAACTGAGGCGTTGGGGACCGGGGAATTGGAAGTTCTGGAGGAGGACGCATCACCTCGTGCTCCCACAAGGAGCTCGAACAGTTCATCCCGTACATCTCAGATGTCCTCATTGAATGTACATTTGAAGAAAAGTACATTTCTGTACTGTGGGATAAAGCACAATGAAATGGACCTGATTGGAGATAACAAGGTGTAGAGCTGGATGAACACATCAGGCCAAGCTGCATCAGAGGAGCAGGAAGGCTGACGTTTCGGGCCTAGACCCTTCTTCAGATATCAGACTTCCTGTTTGAAGGACATTGGGGACTATTTGTTCACTTTCAGGACTATCTGGTAATCATATTGTCACCATTACTGATATCGCTTTTTCCTTCAAATCTATTTAATTAGCTAAATTTAACATCCCAAGCTCATGTTTCTGGACCATTAGTCCAAGCCTCTGAATTGCTGATACTGGAACATAATCACAACATTTCTCGATTCACTAGTCTCTATCTCTGATATATTGACAAGATGGTTTGTCTGATACATAGCTTGTATCAACAATAATAACAACATGTATTCATTAAACAGGTACTAAAATGTCCGAAAGCTTCTTACTGAGATATTATTTAACAATATTATATTATCATATTATAGGGGAGGCAACAGCCTAGTCATATTATCGTTGGACTATTAATCCAGAGACCCAGATAACGTTCTGGGGACCCGGGTTCGAATACCACCACGGCAGATGGTGGAAATTGAATTCAATAACATATCTGGAATTAAGAATCTAATGATGATCATGAATCCATTGTTGATTGTCGCAAAAAAACCCTACCTGGCTTTAGGGAAGGAAACTGCCACCCACACATGGTCCGGCCTACATGTGACTCCAGACCCATAGCAATGTGGTTGACTCTGAACTGCCCTCTGGGCAATTAGGGATGGACAATAAATGCTGCCTCACCAGCAACGCCCCTCATCCCATTAATGAATAAAAACAAGTTAAATACTGATACACGTAAGAGGACAGGTTAGGCCACATGATTTACAGCTTGAGAAAAGAGTTAAGTTTAAGGAGCATCGTAAGTGAGGAAAGATAGGAAAAGAGGAAAAGAGGGTCAGCATGGAAATTCCAGAGTTACTGTCTCCAGCAGCTGATGACACTGTCACCAGTAGTGGAGATATTAAAATTGAAGGTCCACAAGAGACAAGAATTGAAAAAGTACAGTTCTTTCATAGGGTTATAGGACTGGTTTAGCTCATAGTGACAGGTTACCAAATCACCAAGTTACTTTTACAGCACTTCCCTTTCTTTTAATCTCTCCAACTGGGAAGAATAATCTTCACAACATCGTAAGAAACATTGTTAGCTCCATGTCCTGTCCAATTTAAATACCAAATTGGTTTAGACCTTTATGATCATTCTTTCACTGACATTGGGACAAGGAAAAACTGGAATTCTCTATATAAAACCATTGTTGGAGTGCCGTCATGACAAAGACTGCACCAGTCGAAGAAAAGGACCCACTAATGACATTTCATTGCTGCTAGGGATAAACAGCAATCACAGGCTTGACAGTATTGCCAACATTTCAACAGCAAGCACGAAAGAAAAAGAAAGATTAAGAATTCTCAGTGTAGCTCACCCCAACCTGTCATCTTACTGAGGATATAATAGTCAATATGGTTATGGCAGTCTGCAGAAGGATATTTTCTCTTTCTTCTCAATGATCGCAGCTTAAAACACCTTGAGGGTGGATCACCTTTAGGCCAGCTCACTTTATGGCTAAAAATAGAGATAAGTGTTCGTATTTTACAAGACGGTGACCAGAACAGTACAATGATAACGGCTAGCACTTCCTCCAGGCTTCTATCTGTAGATCAATTTGGGAAAAAAAGGTGCTGAAGCAAATGTACCCTCAGTGTTTTACACCAGGCACAGTCTGTCTAGAATACTGGTCACAAAGCTTCTCTTCACATATCTCCTATAAATGGAATGTTGGCATAGAATCATAAAATCTACAATATAGACCTTTTGGCCTATTGAGTCTGTACTGCCAAAAATACACGACTACCTAAATTATCTGCAGCAATCCCATGCCCAAAAATCAAACTCTTTTGCTGCAAAAGGTTACAACTGATTTTTTTTAAAGGCAGGACTGCAGTTTCCATGAGAAAAGTTATTTGCTCACTATTAGCGCCACTCTAATTTATTCAGAGTGAGTTTTCAGTTTGGCTAGTGTTAGCTTGTTTTTCATCTTCGTCCTTTTGTTACAGCTCTGAGAGGATTGTGGTGGCACCTTCCATCACCAAAGGACATTTCAAAGTGCTTTACAGCCACTGAAGTAAGGTCATTGTTGCAATCGAGTAAATGCAGCAACTCTGTTCATCAAGTGGTAAGTGTTGCCCTAGACGTTGTGGATAATATCTTCAGTCTGTTTTAAAATAGTGCCCTCTAATTTCTTATATCTGTTAGCAGCAACAGACATAGTTTAACATCTCATCTGAAAAACAGCACCTCTGACAGTACAGCATTTCTTCAAATAACTCTGTTGGAATTTCAACCTTGAATTTTTTGCTGAAATCCTGCAGGGGTATTGAACCTTTCGACTCAAAAGTGAGGAGCTCTGCCAGTGGAGCCAGAGATCCATTGATAAGTTGATATTTTGCCTGATTGCTATAATAACCAATTGGGGAATTACCAGTAAAGATATACAATTTCTGCTGAAAGGGTGTGCAAATGACTTAAAACACTATAAATTATTCCTGCTTATTTACAGTTTGTCACAATGCCATTCACTAGGACACTGAATCATATTTCACCATTTATATAAGCCTGTAACAATTTGCAGGTAGACATCAATGTCAGAATACTAATCTTCATTCATCGGGACTTTCAGCATTCACCTTGTCACTTGCTGCCAAAGCAATAACCTTGTCCTCTAGCCTACTGTCAGCGTAGGCCTGAATTTCTGTGATGCTGGTTCGGGATGCTCTGCCTACTTCTTTAATGCTACTCCATACTGTATTCATATCAAGATAAATTGCCTTCCTGCAATGAATAACTGGTGGCATTAAATAAGATTTTTGCAGTTCAGAAAGCAGTATCAGAGTGAAATAATTTACATATGTGATAAGAAAAATATGGTTGGCATATTTACTTTGATGATTGAAAAACAAATTTAGATGTCTTTTTACGATTATTAAATATTGCATTTACCAAAATTTTCCAAAATAAATTATCTTTACTTTAAAACCATTTAATAATGCACAATAAAAATCTCTCGTGGCTCTTTTGACAAAACAGTGCAATTTTCAAAAAAGGTAGAGGTGTGGGGAGTTGACAGAACAGATAAATGCAATCCATACATTGCCTAGGCTAATCCTTATGATCAAAGAGGTGATGATGCCTTTAAGGGCACTTTCTCTCTAGCTTGTAAAAGGCAACAGGCCACTGCATAATGCATTGTGCACTTGAGTACCTTTTTCACTAGTATTGTATTCAAAGCAATAGTGTCTTTTTTAACTGATACAAAGCACTGAAAGAGTTACCTAGAAGATTTGATTTTGCAATGCTGTGAAATCAGTCCCATGTGGAACAAGCACAGCTACACACAAAGGGGATAAGCTGCAGCAAGTTTTAATTGCACACTGTACACCTTCATTTGCTTAGGCTCCTTTTGCATGAAAGACATTTGTGTAGTGAATGAAATAAATAGGCTGCTAGTAACATGATCTGATCAGCTTGTCGTGTTTGGATTATCCTTTAAATTGATACCCATTTACTCAGACTGGACCATCACCTATTGTCTGTAAATATGAATCCAAAGAACAGCATTGGAATAAACTCCCAATTTCCATCATTAGGCAACGAAAATCCAACAGTGTTGTGAAAGACAAGAGAGGATGGCTCTTCTCGGAAAGTGGGTCACCATCCCATTGAGGGAGTAATGCAAGCAGCCAGAAGGAGTTAAAAGCAGAAGATGTGTCGTTTCTCACCTCCACTGGAATCATTGGCATTATCGCTACAGTTGGTATAGACATGTTCAAATCTAGACCAACCTGTGGTCCTCAAAGAGACCACTGGATGTTACCAGCAAAGTAGTATGTTTCATAAAACATTCTGATCTGAGTATGTAGACATTAGAAGTTGGAATGTTTCTCCTAATCTACAGCAGGCCCAAAATCTTGCAGAGATAATTGGAACTGCAGATGCTGGAGAATCCGAGATAACAAGGTGTAGAGCTGGATGAACACAGCAGGCCAAGCAGCATCATAGGAGCAGGAAAGCTTTGGCATTTCGGGCCTAGACCATTCATCAGAAAAGGGGGATGGGAAGGGAGTTCTGAAATAAATAAGGAGAAAGGTGGAGGCGGATAGAAGATGGATAGAGGAGAAGACAGGTGGAGAGGAGACAGACAAGTCAAAGAGGCGGTGATGGAGCCAGTAAAGGTGAGTGTAGATGGGGAGGTAGGGAGGAGATAGGTCACCTGCTGTGTTCATCCAGCTCTGCACCTTGTTATCCCAAAATCTTGCAGGCCTTACATGGGCTGCTCCTGATAACCCTAATCTTCCATGAACTAGCCAAGAAATGTTGTCATCTTCAAGCAAACTAACAATGATGTCCTGATCCACTCATGAGGGTATATATTAGAAGTCAGCAACACGATAAGTAAGTATAAATGAGACCTAACTCTCCATTCTTATTGGTTCTGTGTAATGAGTTCACACTGCCAAACTGGGCATTATCTAACTTTTACACAAGTGAGCCCAGCCTTCTCAGGTGCCATTTTGCAGTGGGCTTTGGACAAATTGAAGCATTATGAAGTGAAATCATGGACACAACAAAAGACAGAACCAGTGGATTAAAATCATGCACTTGTAAGCCCAGTAGAAATGTACAAAATGTTTCGCTTGCCAAAATTGCAACTTGAAAATGCTCCAAAGACCATAAGACTAAAATCCATTTAAAATGACGTAAAATGTTGGGCTCAGCTGTGCAACACTGATGTCCCCAGTTTTTATAAGCAATGCTAACACTATGGGCAGGACATTGGCCAAACACATGAAATTCAATACTGAACCATTTTCAGATGTTAATCATTCAAATGAGTTCCCAACTGCCAGTTCCCCAAATTGCCCATCAAATAATAATCTTGTCTGTACAGTCCAAACTGGCTAAAGAAAAACAAAGACAAATATACCCTCATTTGCACAGTAGTCTTAATTATTTTAGGAAGTTTCAAAGTTGTTTTTTTGCAGGCATGCAACATAACTGTGTTTCTAACACAAGGATTTTATTGACGTGAAGTCAGGATGTCTGCCTACATTTTGTGTTTCATTGTAGTGGTCGCATGATTAATGGAGATTCACACAGACATTTTAAATGATTGCATTTTAATCCAAACACTCAATTCAATCCAGACAATTCTTTTGTTACAAAAAGAAAAAAAATGCATGCATACTCAGGTATATTTTGAGTTACCCAAGTAATCTGATAATAATTCTATTGTTGTCATATATTAGCAACTGTTTGTTATTCTAGCTCATCTCATATCTGTCCATTTATTTACACAAATGATGAATTTTAAAGTGGTTGTATCCTATGATGGTACACATGTAAGACGATAGATCTTTTTTTCTCCAATGCCTGCTAGCTGGAATAATGTGCTCTTTGGTTTGGTTTCAAAATCTTTTCAGCCTACTCTGCTGATTTACGCTGTTTTGTAAGACATCTCTTGCTTTTCAGTGCAGTAACTGTGTCTGACAAGGCAATCTTTTCATTTTGTGCCTTCAGTATGCAGATTCCTTTATGTTCTTGCATTCAGACTCTCTCTGCCTGGCATTATTTGTTTGTTTGTTTGTCAAATGACATGGCCTGTGAAAAACTGTTAGCGCAATCTTCTGTTGTTTTTTGGCTAAGTGTGAGTCTTATTGAATGATTTTCGCCACGAGACCAAATGAGTTTTCTCACTGTAATCTTACGAAACTGACTGCCTGAATTGGCACTTCAGTTCTTTTCATTAGTATTACTTCCGATTTTCACTCCATCTTACCATTTGTTGTTCTCGGAGCGACTCGCCACTCACCAGGGATCTGGTAATGATTGGCAGCAGTGGCACCTGCGCCATCTTAACAAGGCTATTGTGCATCTGGACAAGCACTGTCAGTCTGGAGTCACCCTGCATATTTCCTGACATCTACCCCAGGAAGGGCAGACAGGGGTAAATTGGTGCCTTATTTTGTTGGCATGGAACTGGAGCTCCTTTTGAATGAGGTGATGCATAGGCAAACCAATGCGCAGCAAGGATGCTGTGAGCAACTTGGAGATCGTTTGGAGCATTGGTGAGTTCGATAAGAGCACAACACATGGTGAGTTGGCCTGGTGACAAGCTGTTTAACAAGCAGCAGTGAACATCAATTAGAAACCCCTGATAACAAGGTGTGGAGCCGGATGAACACAGCAGGCCAAGCAGCATCATAGGAGCAGGAAAGCTTGACGTTTCGAGCCTAGACTCTTCATCAGAAGGGTCTTTTCTGATGAAGGGTCTAGGCCCGAAACGTCAAGTTTTCTTGCTCCTGTGATGCTGCTTGGCCTGCTGTGTTCATCCAGCTCCACACCTTGTTATCTCAGATTCTCCAGCATCTGCAGTACCTATTATCTCTGATACACTTAGAAACTCCTGACAGGAATCAGGCCATGCCGCTCGAACTAAGCAAAGCTTTCAAAAAGGGTGTCACATCTCACCCAATTCTGCCATATATCTTGCCATAGCCCATGTCACTCAGAGTCTGACAAGATTCTGCCAGATAAGTCTCTTCTGGAGCAGTTAGGATCATTAGTTTGAGTTTTTGAATTGTTCTAGCTGAGATGATTGGTTTTAGTTTTGTGTCTAATATCTGGATATTCTCAACCTGTTCTAGGGTGTAGATTGAATCATCAGAATCTTCGCCTAATATCTCTCCATTAATCAATCTTGATTCATCCTAACTCTTAGCTGACATCGTTGTGTTAATTATCCTGATCACCTTCATAGGCTTGGTTTTCAAGTTCCTAGCTAAACGCTAGCGTGCAGAAGGTTTAGTTTCTTGAAGTTAAAACATCTTTTATTCACTCTGGATACACTTTCTTTGTTTCTTTCCTTGTTCTCTGTATTATTTGCTACTTAGTGTCATAGAGATGTACAGCACGGAAACAGACCCTTCAGTCCAACTCATCCATGCCGACCAGATATCCTAAATTAATCTAGTCCCATTTGACAGCATTTGGCCCATATCTCTCTCAACCCTTCCTGTTCATATATCCTTCCAGATGCCTTTTAAATGTTTTAATTGTACCAGTTTCCACCACCTCCTCTGGCAGCTCATTCCATGCATGCACCACCCTCTGCATGAAAAAGTTGCTCCTTAGGTCCCTTTTAGATCTTTTCCCTCTCACCTTAAACCTATGCCGTCTAGGTTTGGACTCTGCCACCCTGGAGAATAGACTTTGACTAGACCCTATCTATTCCCCTCATGACTTTATAAACTTCTTTAAGGTCACCCCTCAGCCTGCAATACTCCAGGAAAATAGCCCCAGCCTATTCAGCCTCTCCTTATAGCTCAAACCCTGCAGACCCGGCAACATCCTTGTAAACCTTTTATGAATGATTTCAAGTTTAACAATATCTTTCCTATTGTTGCTTTGGGCTTACTTTTCCTGTTGGCTCTTCTGAAGGTGAGCTGTTTTTGTTCACATTGTTGCACTTCTGAGGTGTAGGCTTTTTATGGGCATAGTGAACAGGTCCAGGCTGTTTCTCCACATTGTGGACAAACTCACCTGTTCTCCTTTATACGCTTTATCGTTGTTGATCTAGAAACTCAGATCTTCAGTAGATGGTCATAACATCTTAGAGAATCAGATTCTCTTTTCCCAGCGATCATGCTATCACTGAAGGATCTCTTATGTCTAAGATGATTCTATCTTTAATTAGTTCATTTTTTATTTGTGAGAATTCTCATGTTTCTACAGGATGAGTTAATGATGGATCAATGGATTCCTTTTCACTTTGTTCTCTAGGACTGAATATGTTCCATTCACACATATGATTCATTTGGGGCTCAAAATGTGCTTCAAAGCTTTTCAAATTTCTGCTGTGTTTTTTTCCCGCTCTTCAAGGAGATTCAAGGTGGTGTATAGTTTGAAATAGTCTCTTCCCAACAGTGAACGAAGTGTAACAACTTAAACTTGTTCTGTTTTGCTCGACAAATCTGTTGCTGTTGCATAATTCTGCCATTGCTCATGAAAGAATTCTCAGTTCTACTTCACATCCCTTGTAATTTGAACAGGAGTTAGTAGAAAAAGGTGCAGCCAGTTTCTCTTAAGCAGGGTTTTCATTATGGTCTTTTTTCAACTCTGCTGCTGTGTTTTTTACTTCAACTTTGGACACTCAACCTCACTGCTTCCTCTGATTCCACGCTTCCAGTTTACGACACAGTCGTGTGATTCAACACCTGGACTTGATTGAAGTGAAGACAAAATGTCTGCCGACAGGGTGTGCCTCATGGCAGAGGCCTCATTACAACGGCAGATCACAGCAAACATTTATGCTTTTCAATCCAGTCACAGTTAACCATCCACGTATTTTTGAAGTGTCATCATTGGTTGCCACATTTAATACATTGTACCAATTTATATATCCCCCAGACAGCACTGCTACAATCTTCTGCTTTAGTGGTGTTGGCTGAAGAGTAACTGTTGGCTAACAAAGGAGAGAACTCCCTTCGTCTTTTCAAATTAGTTCCATGCTTTTTCTTGAGGCATAACTAGGAAAACAAATGTGTCATTAGTTCAATATCTCATCCAAAAGGACAGTATCTCGGACAGTTTAGCATTCACTTAATGCATTACTGAAGTGTCAGCATGGATTATGAACTTAAAACTCGGGGAGTGGGTTGCAAATACACAACTGCTGATTTAGTGACATATTGCATTCAGTCAGAGCTAACTCAATTGCTGAAATGCAATGTCACTCAGTTGACAAGTCTGAGGGTAAAGTAAGGTATTTGCGCTGGTTGCTGGCGAGCTAAATGTCTGATAGACCCTCAATTCTAGTGGACCTTCACAAACTGAAGCAACCCAGAGGACATACAAGTTCCCCAGCTGGTAAGCAAAACATTCATTGACAAGTTGCAGTTCATCCATGAGATCCTGTACAACTATGGTAAAAAGAAGATGTCAAATTTTATTTTTGGAAATAATGACAATATTTATACAAAGCGGAGGTACACTTTAACGAAAAAAAAATGTCCATTGGAAAATAAAATCAAGATGACTGCTCATATATTGTTTTGCACTTTCATCCAAACTAAATTCATTCCTAGTTTCTTGAGATCTCGGCAATTGTTAAGTAAGAATTCTACGTGAAACCAGTGTCATTAGTACTGATGATTACAAAATTTACAGAAAGATTAAGGAAGATTGAGAACAATTCCACTATACACAATGCTAAACTTAATATTGTTGTGAGCCAATTGGAATTCCACATCTATGCAATGTATCTCCTGAATTAAGGACTAATGACATGTTAGCTGGATGGTCAGTTTGCAACTTCAAGTAACATCAACAGCGTGTGTTCAAGTTCTGCACTGGCTGAGGCAGCCATGAAGAACTCTCCTTCTCGATCTTTCCTCTCACCTGAGGCATAGTGACCATCAGTTTAAACCATCACTAGTTGTCTCTCTCTAATGAGAGAGTAGGACAATGGTGACTTTACCTTTATGAACAGAGAACAAGACCAGATATTATTCTTACAATTTCTGGTGAATATCATATTGTCTGTGTGCTAAAAATAAATTTTTATTATACAACATTGAACTTATCACATCTGATGAAACAATCAATATTGATATTTTACTGATTTGCCGTGTTAACAGCAAGCCAGAGTCAAATGTAAATATAGCTTCAAGTGAAGTTATTTTTAATTTCCCATATGGTAAGATTATTCTCATAATTCAAAACAAATTAACTTACATAATCATTCCATAGAATCTATTCTAAAGATTCTGTTATTTAATCATTTAAATTTAATCATTCTACTACTTAAATTCAAATGTTTCAATCAGTTTGAAGAATAACTTTTGTTCCTTCAGTTTATGATGGTGTCTTTCTTGCTTTCATCGTCAACAGGAGAATGGAAAATTAACGGCCAACACAAAAACTCTTGAAAGGATGAGACTTTAACATTTTTAAAATATCTGGATTTTAAAAAAATCTGTACAGTTAAAAGGAACAGAGCAAAGGGAGTATTTGTTGACATATGCTCTGATGTTTTGGACAGGGTTCATTGGTTTGTTTCTTAATGTGTGCAGCCAGTGAACAGAGTGAGAAGAGCTAGCTGAAGGCAGCAAACATATACGACAGTAGACAGCACAGATTCAATGCGATGAACAGATTCATCATGCACCACAACCTTCGCACCCATTTTCACTTCATATCCAATCTAACCTCCAAGGAATAAATATTCAGATTTTTGAGAAATCATTGGACAGCGCCTGCTGGGCAAAACTTTTTATTATCTGCATGGAAGCAGCTTTGGAGTTGGAGAGAGTAGATTTTAGATCTAAGGTTGTTGCAGGGCGGGGGAGGGAGGTGGTGGAGGGGGAGGTGGTGGGGAGTCTCTGATAAATTTTAACCTCTTGGCTACCAATTGGTATGGGAAATCAGTTAGACACAAATTGGTGATGTCAATATGTGTGTGTGTGCGCACGTGTGTGTGCATGTGTGTGTGTGTGCACGCGTGTGTGTGTATGTGTGTGTGTGCGCGTGTGTGTGCACGTGTGTGTGTGCGTGTGTGTGTGTGTGTGTGTGAGAAAGGGAGAGAGAGAGAGAGAGATGAGATCTCCTCACACTATTCCCCACCCTACTTTGCCCCACTTTATCCCCAAAAGCCACAGTTGTCTGAGGTCTGCAGATGTGGCTGCAGTGAAAAATATCCTCCGGCATGGCCAGAGTTTATTTTAATCTTCCTCTGCAGTCCTCACAGTGCATATCAGCCCTACGTTTCCATTGGAATGCCTATCACCCAGAGCCTCAGATGGTCCCATTACACTTTCCAAGCCATGTAAACTCTGTGTCATCAATAATTGAATGGATCTGGATCTGTCTTAAATGTCAATCGAAAGAAGGGTGGCCCTCAATGACACTTGGTGTTGGGACCCTGAAATACTCATGATTGCGAATGAAACACTAAAGTGGTAATATTCCACGCCCAAATTGAGAATTATTTTTCCCTTTACTTAACCCTCTTGCATGGGCTTGTCTTCATAAATGCTTTAACGTAATATTAAATGTTTGTTCTGAATTAGCTTTTAGTGTAATATTGCTGAGTTCATGCAGAACATGACCAGCTTTGTTTGGATTGCCAAGTAATAGGTACAGATCATAATGTAAACCATTATTTGGTTGTTAAAATCAAAATACTAAACACAAAATCAAGAAGTTCACAGCAATAAATCTTTTGTGCTAGTGGAACAACGCAGCAATATAATCAATTCATGGAAATAGGTATCCAATACACTTTGCCCGTGCTGTAAATTTCAAAAATCCTGTGGCATACTCTGTAAATCATATTCAGTTCCAAAGATAATGTTAGTACAACTAAAAACAGTTTTATTAAAATAGTCCTAAATATTCCAGTGAGGTGAATTGTATATCATTCTGACACATGGAAGTATCCTGCACTAAACTCAAAGACTATCTCTCATCTTAGTGCAGTGACTCTGAATCGCATTGTATCAGTGCAATTTTTTGAATTTGCTTTTTTGTTAACACAGATATAGTTTTCAATAAAGTAGGATAGTAATTTCTTTTCACCAGCCCAAGCAAAGATAACCCCAACATGATTAAATACATTTCAACAGGATCAGCAGGACACGGCAATGTCACATGCAACTAAATGTTACAGCCACATCAAGTGACAGAATTGCACATGAAAAAAGAATGAGACTGGCATAGAGGGGAGAGCCATAATAGAAACAAAAGTGAGAAACAAACCTAATTTGCTACAACTAGAAAAATATTATGGCAGAATAAACTATGAATATGTGCTTTAAAATTAGTATGTCACCGACTGCAATTATTCTAATTCAAGTGGAGAATGATGTTTCAACAAATAGAAATTAGTGTGTCAGTGTTCCGAAGCTTAGGTGCTGTCTTAGGCTTCCTACCCTTGCATTAAATATTTGTGTTCACTTTCCGTCATTGGGCATGAATCATCAGTGATGGGTTGTTTGCTATCTTCAATATAATGTAAGAACACAGTTCCAATCACATTTTCTGTTACATCCGCTGTGACATTTGTTTCCATGTGAATTGAAATGTGTGAGGACTGGTGAAGATATTGTTTTCACTTTTAACATCTTAAATGCTGTTTATTATGTGATTGTCCGTTCCCAGTGTACATCTTTTTGCAGAAAATTGATGAGGCTCAGTGAGCTTTACATACTTAGGATTGAATTTGTGATAAAAATTGTTAATACTGAAGATCTGCGTCAACTTTTTCACATTAGACTGGGTCAAAGGTACACAAATTACTTTGATATTGTTACGTATAGATACTTTCCTAATGAACCTGCTCAGAGATGTCAAGACAAACCTTTGGAACAGTTGGGACTTGAATCCAGACCTTCTGTGTGTAGGCTTTACTCCCGCTGGTGTCACCTGTATCATTAAAAGTCAATCTCAGGCATTGCAGTTATTCATTTGTACTTGTTGAACACCAAATTGGGTTTTGACTGAACATTACCAATAATCACCGATCACCTTCTGCTTTCTTTTTTCAATGGACAGAATGTCATCAAGTAGATTGAGTGTCCCCTCAATGTCTGACAAGGCTGATAAAATGATCTTCTGGAATGTGTTAGGTCCTGCCTTAGCCCAAGTGGCTCACTGTGGTATTGAAACACTTTCGTGAGTAACAAAATCTAAAAGATACAGGGATAATAGGAACTGCAGATGCTGGAGAATCTGTGATAACAAGGTGTGGAGCTGGATGAACACAACAGGCCTAGCAGCATCATAGGAGCAGGAAAGCTCAGTCTAGGCCCAAAACGTCAAGCTTTCCTGCTCCTATGATGCTGCTTGGCCTGCTGTGTTCATCCAGCTCCACACCTTGTTATCTCTAAAAGATACAGGCTTTGCTCTGAAAGTTACCTGAAGATAGTTGTCAAACTTTGTGAAATCTGTAGAGTCATGGTCCTTGGATTGTAGGAAGTGGATATTTGTCAGTAAATGCTTCTTTTGTTGAATGGATTAATGTATCATTTATCCAAGTTCACTATTTTTGTGTTGGGAAAGGTTAGATTGGATATTTGCTGCAAAGAGCCAATTCACTCAATGATACCATCTGCTTCATTCATTTCAGTTCCTATACCACTTCATTAATACTGGTTGCACAAGGTAACCATCTCAAATTTTGTGAAATCCATGAAATTGATGTCAGTGTGAGAAGCATGACAATAATCCTTAATCTGCTCAAATGCAGTAAATAAGGATAGATGCCATTGTATATAATCTGTGCCATTGATCACATTAATGTGTACTCTGGTTTGGTCCTCAACTTTGAATCCAAGCTTATCGAAAAGGTTCACCTAAATAAGATGTCTGCCATCCTTCCATAGAATGGAAACACATCGAGTGTGACATTATTGTAATGCATCAGAACTGAGATTATTCTCACAACCAGAATAATTTAGTTGCCATAGACTTGAAGAGTATTTGTCACAGGAGTGAGAGAAAGTTGTAAAAAAAAAACACATACTTTTGAGTCAATGTTGAAAAGTAGCAATGCTGAGCTGCTGACTGAGCAAACCTTAAAGTGCCCAGGTGCTTTACCATTCATTATAGCATGCTGTACCTCATTCTTAGCATGAGATTGCTGTGCATGCTGAATTTATGAAGCTGTTTCCTTTGCCTTACACAGTTTTGTGAAATGGTTTCTCTCGTGAGTGAGAGTTTTCCCACAAGCTGGACCTTGCACTATGAATCGATGAGTACTTCCACCATTTGGGCACAGTTTATGAAGGTACCTGACTGTGATGGGACATGTGTTGATGAGATTACTGAGGTTCTCATACCCATAACCCTTCCACTTGAGTCTGAGGATGAATGGCTTTGTGACCTCTTTGATTCGAGCCAAAGCAATAGTATTTTTTTGCCCATTGTTATCTTCCAGGAGCAGGTGTTGTCTAATTCCTCAAATTGAGATTTTATTCCCTAACTGGTCAGAAATTAGTTTGTTGGTTAGTTGCCGGAATTACCTGTAAATGCCAACTGCTACAATGTTTCCTCATTTTGTTTAATGGCACACCATCTCCCTGGTAAGTCTGATGGAGTGTATTTAATTCATTGACCATGCTTTCCTTTGGTTGAAAGTATTTTTAAGGTGCAATTTTCACTACATCAACAGGACGCATGTTTGCAGTCGGCTTCTCAAATATTCTTTAGCTTTCTGCTCTGAGACAATGGATAAGTAACAGTTACGTCAGGGTCATGCTACATGTGGACTATTCATTTCTAGAGCCAGCAAGTAGGTCTTCAACTCTGAAATCCATCAATCTCACAGCATTGGTGGATCTCCCAGTGAGGAAAGAAACAATGCAGAAATTTAAACTCTACCACCATCTTTGTCAGCACTTTTTGTGAATTGCTTTAGATATTATATATATATGCAAATATATGTATACACACGCACATTATATTTATAAATATGTATCTGCTATGTAGAGATGATACAACAGTTTGTAAATATGAAGGAGGAGGGTCCAAATGCAGGCTTAACTGATCAAGCACTGTAAGCAGCTCCAACAAACATACATTAAATTAAAGACATCTCAGCCAATATTCTGAAATCTATGCAGAATCTTGTTGACCCATCCAGTTTAGGAACTGACACCATTGGTGAACTTTAATTGCTTTTTCCAGCTTTAATCAGATGATTTTCCAGCAGACATTGGGTATTAATGAGAATATTCTGAATCATTGTTTGAGACTCTGATGGTATCTCTTCAAAGCTGCCTATGTTTGTGAGTGATAATTAGGAAACTTCAATTCTTTTATATACAAACTGATTATTGTATTCTGAAAGATGTTGGGTTTAAATTTAGTTCCTTGATCTGATTATTTTTCAATTGGCAATCCACAGCAAGTAAAAGCCCGACTTAATTATTTCATGACTACCTTAGCTGTAATTGTCCTTAATGGAATAGTTTTTGGAAATAAGGTTATCATACCCATAACTGTCAGGATATACTGATGTCCTGCTTTCATTTTCAGTAACGGTATTACACAGTGTCTCAACACCGGACTGAATTAGAACATAGAACATAGAACAATACAGCGCAGAACAGGCCCTTCAGCCCTCGACGTTGCGCCGACCTGTGAACTAATCTAAGCCCACCCCCTACACTATCCCATCATCATCCATATGCTTATCCAAGGACTGCTTAAATGCCCCTAATGTGGCTGAGTTAACTACATTGGCAGGCAGGGCATTCCACGCCCTTACCAGTCTCTGAGTAAAGAACCTGCCTCTGCCATCTGTCTTAAATCTATCACCCCTCAATTTGCAGCTATGCCCCCTCGTACTAGCCGACGTCATCATCCTAGAAAAAAGACTCTCACTGTCCACCCTATCTAATCCTCTGATCATTTTGTATGTCTCTATTAAATCCCCTCTTAGCCTTCTTCTCTCCAATGAGAACAGACCCAAGTCCCTCAGCCTTTCCTCATAAGACCTTCGCTCCAGACCAGGCAACATCCTGGTAAATCTCCTCTGCACCTTTTCCAATGCTTCCACATCCTTCCTGTAATGGGGCGACCAGAACTGTA
>JAHRHZ010000050.1:18403488-18449448 GCA_024137785.1 Ginglymostoma cirratum
GTACACCACGTCAACTGCCCTACCCTCATCCACATGCTTGGTCACCTTCTCAAAAAACTCAATGAGGTTTGTGAGACACGACCTGCCCTTGACGAATCCATGTTGACCATCTCCAATCAAATTGTTGCTTGCTAGATGATTATAAATCCTATCTCTTATAATCCTTTCCAAAACTTTTCCTACAACAGATGTAAGGCTCACTGGTCTATAATTACTTGGGTCATCTCGACTGCCCTTCTTGAACGAGGGCACAACATTTGCAATCCTCCAGTCATCTGGTACTTAACCTGTAGCCAATGACGACTCAAAGATCAAGGCCAAAGGCTCCACCATCTCCTCCCTAGCTTCCCAGAGAATCCTCGGAAAAATCCCATCCGGCCCAGGGGATTTATCTACATTCACACCTTCTAGGATTGATAACACCTCCTCCTTACTAACCTCAATCCTTTCAAGTCTAATAGCCCGTATCTCAGTCTTCTCCTCTACAATATTCTTCTTTTCCCGAGTGAAAACGGATGAGAAATATTTGTTTAGCACCTCTCCGATCTCCACAGGGTCCACACACAACTTCCCACTTCTGTCTTTGACTGGCCCTATTCTTACCTTAGTCATCCTTTTATTCCCCACATACCTTTAGAAAGCTTTAGGGTTCTCCTTAATTCTACCTGCTAATGACTGCTCATGTCCCCTCCTTGCTCTTCTTAACTCTCTCTTTAAATCCTTCCTAGCTAATCTGTAACTCTCCATCGCCTCATCTGAACCATCTCGTCTCAATGTCACATAAGCCTCCCTCTTCTGCTTAACAAGAGATACAATTTCTTTTGTAAACCAAGGTTCCCTTACCTTATCACTTCCTCCCTGCCTGACAGGGACATACCTATCAAGGACATGCAATATCTGTTCCTTAAACCAGCTCCACATTTCGATTGTCCCCATCCCCCGCATTTTGCTACCCCATTCTATCCCTCCTAAGTCTTGCCTAATCGCATTATAATTGCCTTTCCCCCATCTATAACACTTGCCCAGTGGCATGTTCCTATCCCTTTCCACCTCTAAACTAAACGTAACCGAATTATGGTCACTCTCTCCAAAGTGCTCACCTACCACTAAATCAAACACCTGGCCTGGTTCATTACCAAGTACCAGATCCAGTGTGGCCTCCCCTCTTGTCGGCCCTTTGACATACTGTGTCAGGAAACCCTCCAGCACACATTGGACAAAAACCGATCCATCCAACGTACTAGAGTTATAGCATTTCCCGTCAATGTTGGGGAAGTTAAAGTCTCCCATAATGACCACCCTGTTCCTTTCACTCCTGCCTAGAATCGTTTTGCCGATCCTCTCCTCCACATCCCTGGAACTTTGCGGAGGCCTATAAAAAACTCCCAGCAGTGTGACCTCTCCTCTCCTGTTTCTGACCTCAGCCCATACCACCTCAGTAGACGAGTCCTCGTCAAAAGTTCTTTCAGCCACCGTTACACTGTCCTTGACTAACAAAGCCACACCTCCCCCTCTTTTACCATCTGATCAAGCCCTGATCTTTATGAAAGATTTAAACCCTAGAACCTGCAACATCGATTCCTGACCCTGCTCTATCCACATCTCCGAAATGGCCACAACATCGAAGTTTTGAATTCTTATTCAAAACTGGTATGAACATTAAAGGTACGGCTGTTAATTTAGAGGTTGAGATTTTCCAAATATGTATGATGTGTTTTACAGAACTGCACTACATCCTTATTAAGTTTTGATGAGGCAAAATACCTGTTTATCAATGCTTGAGTTTTCTGTATTCAAAATGTCCTGCCATCGGAATTTCATGTGCTACTCCCAATACCTTGTCAGAATATTTGGACCTGGTCATTATCTGATAAACTGTTCAATCCCCATCCAGAGGTCGATGAGCTGTCCCCATGTTCCTTTATCAGAACTTTGTTTTGAATACCATAGCACTCCAAAGCTCCTTTAACTTCATTCTCACTGTGACCGGCCTCAGATTAAGTTGTTTAACTCTGAAACTGTTTGCTGCGCCTTAATTAATGAAATCATGTTCAACTCATATTTGAATCAACACTATTCTTAAAAAAAAGTTCAGCCATTCTAACACGTTTTTGTGGTATTACATTGACCTTTAATAATGGACTTGTTTAGCCCTTTCACTGGTCACCACACATGATGAAAAAGTACCTGGAACTTGTTCCTCTAATTATTTTGACCTTTTCTCCTCATTCAAACTTTCTGTGATTATAGGAAAATCAGCAACTCTTTCTCCAAACAAATCATTACTAGGAATAAGTCAACTCAATTTTTATGCATTTTCTTAACCCCTCCTCTACTGCTGTTTCAAACAACAAGTCACACTTCAATCATATTTTGCACAATAAAACCACGATGTGGAGATGCTGGTTTTGGACAGGAGTGGATAAAGTCAAAAGTCACATGACATCAGGTTATAATCTAACAGATTTATTTGCAATCGCAAGCTCTTGGAGCACTGCTCCTTCATCAGGTGAGGTGGAGGGAGTTGCACAGACACAGAATATATAGGCGGAGAGATAATAGAAAAATAATTCCAGGTAGTTAAGAATATCAACAGATAAGTGCAAATAGTGTGAGTAGAGAGTTGCCAGGCTGAATAACAAGTCTTTGCACTCTTGATTACCTGCAAACTTTGAAGTTGTCATCTGCACAAGATATAAACCATTAATATATATCAGGAAACGCAAGGGTCCCCGTGCTCACTCCTGGGAAACTCTACTACAAACCCTTCCCAACCCAAAAACAAATCCATCCGCCATAACTCTCTCTCTTCTGTCATGTAGCCAATTTTGTATTTTAGTTTCTACTCATTTTATATCATGACTAATGACTTTCCCCTGTAATTCAATGTAGATGTCCCAGGGCTGCTTCCTGAAATTTTGGAATTTCTGACTATGTTTCACAAGCTAACTCATACAAGCCCAGAAGAGCCCTATCTCTGTGTCCTCATGTGTAGAATCTCTTTTAGCATTAAAGCATCAATTTCGGATGCAGGACCTGTCAATTTGCTTTGCGTGGATGATGTCTAGCTTTCTTTCAGCCGCTTCTTTTGTTTTGCTACTTTCACAAACAAACCAAAGAATGCCTCCAGATTCTTTACTTCAAATTTTGGTAGGGAATATACAACTTTAAACATTTCCCACTAGACTTTATATCATGAGTGGCATTTTCTGCATCAGAGCCTTTGATGACACCTGATACCTCTTTCTTAGCTGCATCCTTTTAAGTTTGTACACCCTGCCTCTCTCCTCTTTTCCCTGTCTCTCTAAAATGGTAGTTCAAATTTTCTCATGTTCATCTACTGCCTTTTAATTTCCTTTTCAATTCTTTACAATTCAAAAGTTCCTTCTCTCTGTTTTTCATCAAATTCAAATCGTTTATAGTCTTTCCCCTTTTCATATTCTAGTGGTTTTAATTGAATCTTTCCTAAAGGAATTGACTCACTGCCTTGTATATTTAGTCCCTCCTGTACTTCCACCATTCCTAGATGTTTTGCCAATATTTCAAATAACTCTGCCTTCTTAGCTCTAGTTGGCAATTCTACCCTTGATCTATTAGCCAGTTCCAGTCGTCTGGCTTTTGATACTTTCTGTAATTCATCAGAGATACTCAGCATCTGTCCATTTATTCTTTATTGTTTGCACTAACTCCACACCCAATCCTACATTAACATAGGTCAAAGGATCCTGATAGCGTGCCCCCAGATATTTATCATGACATAATTGGGAAGAATGCACCGATGATCCTGCCCAATGTTCCACGAAGCTGTCCCAAAATGTAGGCATGTATAAAATCCTAAAAGGAGGACAAATCTTCCTGACTGACTGCTATTCAAGACAAAAGCAGTTCACACCATGTTTTACCAGTGACAGAAAAATCACGATTTAATGTAACACACTTAACTTTAAAAAGAACAGTGGGGGAGAAATGGATTTCTAATCTATTACTAAGTAATTCATTCTTTGCCTCTTAAAAAATACACTCACACCCATTAATGATTATAACAAAGAAAAGACTACTGTTTAACACAAATACTATGGGTCCAAAAAGAATGCGGTCGGAATTTTGAAGATCACAGGTCTAGATTTCAAGGATGGCTTAAATTGTCCCACACAGTCTTTTGTGATTTTTCAAAAAGGCATTTGATAACATGTCATTTCAAATATTACCGCACAGAAGAGCACATGGTATAAGATATAACATAACAGCATGGATTACCCATTTTTTAGCTAACAGGAAACAGAGATTAGGGATAAATGGGTCTTTTGCAGATTGACAAACTGAAATTGGTGGAGAGTCACAACATTTAGTGTTGGACTTCAAGTAATTAAAATCTAGATCAATAACTTGGGTGAAGGAATTGGAGGTATGTTAGCTGGATTTGCCAGTGACACTGAGATGGATAGGAAAGTAAACTGTCAAAAGCAGATTAAAAATCTGCAAAGGAATATGAACACAGAGAATGCGGGAAAACCTCTGAAGAGGTATACAAGACTCGAACTATTAACTTTGCTTCATGTTCCACAGATACTGCCAGGCCTACTGAGATTCTCCAGAATTCTCTGTGTTTGTTTCAGTTTTCCAGCATCCACAGTATTTTGTTTTAATGCGAAGCGATACGGACATGTTATTCAGTTGAGAAGAAAATTGGTGGCTGGGGTGTAATATGAGAAAATGTGAACTTGTCTGCTTTGACAGGAAGAATAGAAAAACAGTACGTTATTTAAATGTAAAGAGGTAGCAGATCAAAGTGGTACAGAAGTACCTGGCTGACCTAATTCATAAATCACAAATTGTTAGCATGCAGATACAGCAAATTAATAGGATGTCAGAAAGAATGTCTGCGTTTATTACAGGTAAAATGGAATATAAAGGTGCAGCATTTTTACAAACTCCACGCAGGACCTTAATGAGACCACATCTGTGAAAGGATATAATTACACTGGATACAGCTCAGAGAAGGTTCACTCAACTCATTCCTGGAATGAAGCACTTATGTCAAAATGTTGAAGAAGTTGGTTCTATATCTGTTAGTTTAGTAGAATCAGAGGTGATCTTTTCAAAAATATATTGAGGGGACTTGACAGGGCAATACCAAGAGGATTGTTTCCACTTTTGGGAAAGACTAAAACAAAGAGGACATAGTTGAAGAAAAAGAAATTTTGTTTTCCTTTAAGAGATGATAGTATATCACAATCATGTCCCCAGAAAGCAATGGAGGTTTTGCCATTGAATTTATTCAAGGTACAATGAAATAGATTCTTGATAAACAAAGGAGCCTCGGGATATGGTGAACAGACAGGAAAGTGAGGTGGTGACCACAAACAGATTAACCATGAAAATTTTTTTGAATGGTAGAGCAGTCTCAAAGGGCTAAATGATCTACTGATCTTCCTAAGCCCTATATTCCTATAACACCACCACTTGTCATTGCCTTGACTGTCAAAAACCCATTTTACCCTCGCTTGATCAAAACTTTCTCTGGCAAAGTGGAAGCACTTCTATTATCCATTCTCGTGACCCTCACCTCCCATGTTTCGTGGCTATTTACTGAGAAGTCAACTTACCTGTGAGAAATTGTGGGTATTATGCAAGTTACGGCACAAATTACTGATGCAACATTAAAAAAAGTTAATGACAATTGCAGCAAATGCCTAGCAGGCATAAAATACTGTCTGGAATTCAATTATAGCTGCAGAATTTCCAAATGACTGCATATGTACTTTAGAGAAAAGGCAATATTGACATGCTGATTGAGGTAAATATTATGTTAAACTGTCCACACTGTAAAGATTCAGGAGAATGATCATCTTCCCTAGAGACTAATTTGAATAGCTTTGCTTATAGAATTCTCTGACCAATCAATTGTCATTTGTTCATAACTGAGGGGTTTGAGCACTCTCCAGAGACTTGAAAGTTGTCTTTAGGCTTCTTCCTTAATGCATTTTTGAAGCTGTTTATTTACATTTTCCAATGGACTGTGGCATTTCTCAAGTTTGCAAAGACAACTCATTACCATTCAGCAGAATATGTCAGCTGACTACTTTGGAATGCATAGACTAGATTTAATCCTATCAGAAGTAATTATGAATTTTGTATTGCTCGGTATGATTTCACATTTCTATTTCATTGTGATACAATCTATTACAGCTTCTTCTCAATTCTAGTACGTGTTTCTATTGCCAGCAGCATGTGATGCATATTTATTGACATTTACTAGAATATGTTAACATAAGTAAAGTGCCTCACTGAGGTAATATGTGTCAATAATCTTAGCTAATGTTTGATTGGACATCTAAGTACCTTTTATCTCTTGAACTATGGCTGGTGGAGGTGTAAACTGCTGTTCAACGGAATTTATAGTTTTGCTGTTTGTGTGGTGAGTAACTGCAAGGCAGTAAACAGCTCAATATAGACAGTACTTTTAACAACTTTATTTATCTAAGATGGTCACTTAATCTCCAGAATAACATCAAGCAGGTTGCAATGAAGAAAAACAAGGTAGATTCCCAGCTTCTAGTCACCTTAAGCCACGATCAATTAAGCTTAATTTGAAGCAAGGCAGACAGTTAGACTCAGGGATTTGTGAAATGGTTTATAATGATCTGGTGCCTTGCAGCCCTCACAGCAGTTCCTGCAGTCATCATGGTCATTGTTGTCATGAATTTGTACACATCCTGGATTGCTGCAGGGATCAGTTTGCAGACCTGAGTGATATTTTGCCGTTGTCAGCTCATCACTCCCTGAGGAAGATCATGGATGCCATATTCCATTTGGTGGAGGTTGAAACAAATGTGTCATGAAGGGCACAGAATCCATTGGCTTTGCTGCCATCAATGGATTTGTTCAGGTCCAGGTGGTCATCGATTGCCTGCATGTAGTTATCAAAGCACTGATGGGCTAGCCAGCTAGATCACTGAACAGAAAGACATCTGTACACCTGGTTCCTGGCTATACAAATTGCATTTTGCCAATCTGCACCCAGTTTCCGGGCAGCTGTCATGCTGCCTTCGTCATTCAAATGTCCCAGACACCAGATCTTTTCAGGCATCACAGCTCTTCAGGTTACTAACCACTTCCATTTCACGCCCTATTGTACTTTCTTGAAATTTGTTTTTCCTTTTGGATGCTAGATAAAGACCCTTTCCACAATGATATTTGGTGGCGAAATGAAATTTAATAAAATGTAGTCCTGTCACCTTTGCACTTCCACCCTGATTATGACCATGTCCCTGGAAGGCCATGGAAGACCTATTTGGCCCACAGCCATCTGAAGTCCTTTAGCACCAGTTAACGCCAACATAAGGGCATCATTCTACTGCAGCAGGCAAAGGGATTGCCACATCAGAAGCTTGACAAGCAAACGCATGTGGGGTTGATTGTAGATTAAAGAAAGCATGGGATGGTCTCCTGGTTCGAATGCTGTCAGTGTCTGACCTAACACAAGGAAGGTGGAAGAAGCTGAGAATAATTCCGTTGTCATTACTTCTGATACCCCTCCCCATTGACCTACAACCCATCATCACCCAGCTCCTACATGGAATTCAGTGACAATCCTAAACTATGGGCGGATGTAGTACTGGCATCTGTTACTGGCACCCCACTGGTGTTGCTATTCATTACAACTGATTGATTGATTGGCAAGAAGCTCTCAATGACTGAGTCTTTTTTCCCCTGGGGTCCTTGATCCATGTCAACTGCTGACCTGTCAAAGTGCCTGCATGGATAAAGAGCATAAGATTGCAGAATCATACAACACAGAAGAGGCCCTTTGGCCCATCAAGCTTGTATTGCCAAAAATACACTACTACCTCCACTAGGGTCTAGGCCCGAAACATCAGCCTTGCTGGTCCTCTGATGCTGCTTGGCCTGCTGTGTTCATCCAGCTCTACACCTTGTTATCTCACGACCTCCACTAAACCCACTTTCCCACACCAAGACCATAACCTTGATTGTTATGACATTTCGAGTATTCCTCCAAGTGCTGGTTAAAGGTGGTGAGGTTACCCGCCTCAGCTACCGTCCCAGGCAGTACATTGCAGATGCCCACCACCCTCTGAGTGAAAAAAATATTTTCCTCAAATCCCCTCTAAACCTCCTGCTTTTCACTTTAATAGTGTTCCCCTTGTTCTTAATTTTTCGATTGGGGGAACAGCTCTCCATGCCCCTCATTACCTTAAACATATCAGGTGCCCCCTCAACCTTCTCTGCTCCAAGGAAAACAACCTGATCTTATCCAGCCTCTCTTCACAACTAAACTGTTCCATCCCAAGCAACATCTTGTGAATCATAAAAGATATGGTGAGTATTCCCAGAAAACAATAAATGAACATAAGGCTCTAAACAGATTCTTAGCTGGTGGCTGAGATGCCAATTGCCTCCACAAGATATTGCTCTGTGCCAGTTAAAGTCCGATAAGAGGCATCTCCAAAGCACAGAGCTGCTCATGGAAGCTTCCAGAGCCAGTACCTGCGCTCTGAGCTTCCCAATGCTACATAACCCCAGTGAATGTCAAGCCTCTCTACTCGATCTAATTCTTTGTAATACATTGTTTTAATTACAGGCATGCATACAACAGCCCAATTTATTCATTTTGCCCTATTTTTAGCTATATTTTAATACTCCTGATGATTTATTTCCTTCCTTAGCTTAGCCTGTCCAATGCTTATTTCATTTCCATTTAAGCAGTTTGATTTCTTTTAGATCTCTCCCATTCCCTTCGAACTCGCTTAAACATTTTATCTGTTTAATCTTTCTGTTTGGACAGCAGCTTTAATTCATAGCCGTGCAGCTCCTTCTCTCGGTAAATCTCCATTCTCCTCATTCATACCTATTTCACCCATTATAATATGGACTACAATAATAAAATCTTCCTCCTGGCTTTCCAAATTCCTTTCTAATGGGCCGATGATATCGCATCCTCCACCAGCAGGCAGGCAACGCACCGTTCATAACTCTCATTTCTGGCTGTGGAAGAAGTTATCCAAGCTCCTGGTTATATAGTTTCTTTTTGATCTTGCATTTCTACTCTGTTCCTCCCCTACCTTACAGGCTTCTGAGCCATCGTACCTTGGCCTGCACAATGATTAACCATCTCACAATCTCTATCTCAAGACCTATTTAATTTCAACAGGGTGGATGAACGGATTGTATAGCATAGTTAATGTAGATACAATATAAAGACAGAAATAATCTGATAAGTCCTATTTCTCGGTGGAAAAAGCAAGTGGAAGATCTGTTGTGACTTACACTTCAGTTTTCCCTCTGTCTTATACTAATAAGCTTGGCTTGGTACTTCTCTGAAAAGCTGACTGAGATGAAAACTTCACCACAAGGGCTTATGTATTTTACAATCCTGACATATTACACTGGGGCAACATCATTGTCTGGTCCAGTCCTTAGCACTTTGAATATCCAAGGTATTCCTCAGTGGTCTATTCTGCACTTTACTTAGTTTTATATCACTGAAAATCAAAGCGAGTCAGGGTGTGACACAGGTTGTTGATTCACAATTGCCCATTTTGCTCTACAATCTGCAATATTAATTTCACCCTCTCTGCCTTCAAATGAGAACCAAACTTATAAAAAAGATATGACAGCAATTTCCTTGTCCCTGCTTTGCTGTCAGACCTTTACTCGGAATGTGGCAGAGAACTTGTTTATGGTGGAGGAATATCAGCTTCAAGGACATTCTTGATCATACTGTCATTTTTTTTAACACAGAGAGATAAGTTGCTGCAAGGTTTAATGAATGCAAGGAATTAATTACATTTCCCATCAAAGAGTTTCCCAAGTTATTGAAGATGCATTTGAAGAATGCTGAAACAATGGAGCGAATTTTAAAACCAACATTATTTTATTATTAATAACCCCAATACAGTTTCCAGTGTTGGCGACCAAATAGGAAGAAGTCAAAGGACTTTCTTTATTTTAATCTTTCATAGGTCATCTGATTCATTTCCAATTATCTTTTAATTTTCACATGGAAAGTTGTTTTGTAATAAGCTGTGGTTTGTTGCAAATTGTCAGAGTGCGTGGGTCAATGAGTATTCTGCAGTTGCTGCATCAAATGCAGACTGAACAATCTTATTGTACTTTGTTGTCATGTTTTACATGGTGTAAATTAAGAAATCACGCCATAGGAACAATTCATTACTTCTGTTAACCTTTCTCAGAAGCAAGATTTGTTACAGTAGTTACTGCATTTGGCATTTGAAAAAAAACAGTAATTCTGGAAAGGCAAAGAAAAAACGGAAATGTGTGGTGAAATATTAAATTAATTTCACTACATTCATCTTTTGTGCTTTACAATTTTTTATGGGGTGTATTATTTTTAAAGTGATTGCTGCCCAAATATATATTAAATAAATACAGATCTACTATTACGTGTTTGGAACAATTCAATATCTGTTGTTATGTATTGTACAAAGTGTTAACTCAAAATGGAATACTTTCTGAATAAAGCAACTGTATTGATTCAAATTAAAACAATGCTGAATTTTAATTTGAGAAGTCCTTTTCTTCAAATATGCTTAAATCATTCTTGATGATTTTGTAAAAAGCTATGTCTTGCATATCTCATTTGCAGTGATCATACCTTTATGATATTTATCCTCTGAAGGGTATATTGAGGCTCAATTTTCCTACATGACTGGGGACAAGCAGGGATATGAGAGGTGTGATAAATGGTAGTGATGGGTTTATTATAAATGCGTGTAAAAGTGTGATAGGGTTATTATTGTATTGTACCTAAGCATCAGACATTATGATGCCGGCCAAATCTGGCAAGGGAACAGCTTAGGGTCTCAATGGAGCAAAATCTACCATTCATCTCTGTAACAAAGCCACATCAAAGTAATTTGTGCAAAAAGGCTAACCTGCAATAAGCCATACCTTGTTTAATCCATGAGCCTCTTCTTACCAGATGACCAAGTGGTTTTCCTCTACCATGTCAAACCAGGTGGGCCCTGTAGACCTATTCTAAAACAGGATGGGGGTAGCAAACAACAGTACAGATAGCCATATACAACAAGGTAGTCTGTACTAATGATTGTTCCTGCAGCAGCATTGGGAGGGGCTCTGTTCCTTGACCAAGGGCTGTTGCCAGTGGTGGGAATGGCAGTGGCTTAGGTGCCTGAAAATTGGAGGTCTGAAATTATTTAAGATAATGGATAGGCTTATTGGCGAGCATTACACCACGCTACTGGGTGCTTACACATTGAAGCCTGACCGCTGTTATGTGGTGACTCCAACAGCTATATTAAAAAGACCTCTGACTGAGAGATCACAGCCCATGGAGGAGTTCACCAGCACCTGTAATGGCTGCTGGAGGCAGACCTTAGATTTATGTCAGCTGCTGCCCAGCCTTGGAATGTGCAAAAAAATTTCACTTACCAGTGAGCATGCCTCTGTAGGGAGATAGCTTTTCCATCTCCTTTCAGTCTCAGCAGTGACCATTTGCATTCATGGTGTTTTTGAGGCTGCAGATTTGTTGGGTCCCTGATTTGGCTGGATGTTCTGTGACATAGCTGACTGTTGTCCATGGGATGGGAGTCCCTGTGGCTGCCTCTTGCTTGGCTGATCTGCAAATTCAATCCCACAGTAATACAAACCCAGCATCAGGGCTTGATATTGGCATTTTGTCAACAAAATTTCCACCCATGTTTTCACCCACTCTTTTATTTTATTGCTCATTCATGGAACATGGGCATCATTGGCTGGGATAGCATTTATTGTGTGTCTCTTGTTTCCCTTGAGAAGTTGATTGTGAGCTGCTTTTATGAGCTACTGCAGTGTATGTGCTGTAGGTAGACCCATAATGCCATTAAGAGAGAAATTCCAGGATGTTGACCTAACGGCAATGGTGCTATATTTCCAAGTCAGGACGCTGAGTGGCTTGATGGGGAACTTGCAGATGGTATCCAAGAAAATTGCTGCCCTTGTCCTTCTCGATGGAAGTGGTCATGCATTTGGAAGATGCTGCCTAAGGAATCTTGGTGAATTTCTGCTGTGCATCTTGTAGATAGTACACACTGCTGCTACTGAACACCAATGATGGAGGGGATGTGGATGTGGTGCCAATCAATTGAGCTGCTTTGGTGTCAAGTATCTTGACTGTTGTTTGAGCTGCACTCATCCAGACAAGAGCTGAGTGCTCTATCAAACTCCTGACTTATGCCTAATAAATGGTGTACAGGCTTTGGGCAGTCATCGGGTGATTTAGTCACGACAGAGTTCCTGGCCTCTGACCTACTCTTGTAGCTACTGCACTCATATGGCATGTCCTGTTTAGTTTCTGGTCAATTACAACATAAGACCATAAGACCATAAGACATAGGAGTGGAAGTAAGGCCATTCAGCCCATCGAGTCCACTCCACCATTTAATCATGGCTGATGGGCATTTCAACTCCACTTACCCGCACTCTTCCTGTAGCCCTTGATTCCTTGCGAGATCAAGAATTTATCAATCTCTGCTTTGAAGACATTCAACATCCTGGCCTCCACTGCGCTCCGTGGCAATGAATTCCACAGGCCCACCACTCTCTGGCTGAAGAAATGTCTCCTCATTTCCGTTCTAAATTGACCCCCTCCAATTCTAAGGCTGTGCCTACGGGTCCTAGTATCCCCACCTAACGGAAACAACTTCCCAGCGTCCACCCTTTCTAAGCCATGCATTATCTTGTAAATTTTTATTAGATCTCCCCTCAACCTTCTAAACTCGAATCAATACAATCCCAGGATCCTCAGCCGTTCATCGTATGTTAGGCCTACCATTCCAGGGATCATCCGTGTGAATCTCCGCTGGACACGCTCCAATGCCAGTATGTCCTTCCTGAGGTGTGGGGCCCAAAATTGGACACAGGCAATGAACATGCAATGAAGTTTCTTCAATGAAAACTGATTCAAAGTACAACAAATGAACTTCAATTTCCTCTGCAAGGGGTGAATCAAGAAAATTCAAAGCTACATAATGATGCTATCAATGATACTATCAAAGCTTGTTTCCCTTTATTGTGAAGCGCAGCATTTATTGAAAAAACACCTGCACCCTGATGGTGCAGTAATGGTTGAAGTGGTAATAACAGTGGATCCTGTGTGGGGTTTGATCGAGATCTTCCTCATGATTGAGAGGTTTGGAAAAGAGTGATATTTTCTTCATCCTTCTGCATATATGCTATTGGCCATTGTGAGATTCTTTAGTGATTTTTTAATTGACAAATTTCTAAAGGCAGATACTTTAGAGACTCTTAAATGACTCTTGGAAAGGCACATGGAGGAGAGTAAAATTTTGGATATGAAGGGTAGATTGATCTTAGTAAGATAATAGGTCGGCACAACATTGTGGGCCGAAGGGCCTGTACTGTGCTGTGCTGTTCTATGTTCCATGCATTTGCTCAGTCTTTTCTGTTTAATTGGCATTTTTTTTTTTGATTTCTCACGTTTCTTGTCACTGAATTAGGGGATAGGTGTTTGGCCTGTTTTTAATAATGTTTCCTGAGTATTTTCTGTCTGGATGAATGCTCCTTTGCTTTGATACCTTTCACAACACCATTGGGAGAATTTACAAATTGATTCACATAATGTCACTGTCATGTCATAACATCAGGAATGTGATGTTTAAGTGTTCTTAATAGAACAGAGTCTGCAATCATGTTAGTGAAAAGCAACAAATTTACAATTAACTTCAACTACGTACAGGGAGAAGCTTCCGCAGTCATGATCCAGTTCCATGACATCATTTGACATAACTGATGATACAGTCTAGCTTGTAGCAAATATCTTTTAATCCCATATTCCACTCTTAGGACTGGCAGATTTGGCCCAATAATAACACTAGCAATGACACCACATCATTCCAAGCAAGATGTCTCAAAGAACTTTACATAATGAATTGCTCTTTGAAATTCAGCGATAGTCCTAATGCAGGAAAGCTTGTTCACTTTTACTAAACAGGTTTTGTCAGAAAAGTTGAATGAATGTTAACTCTTCATCTGCCAGAAAAAGTTGAACAAATTAAGTAAACCAACATTTGTAGTCAAAAGCCAATGTACTCCTCCTGTACTTTGTTACGGCACAATCTAACATGTGAATAGTTAACATTTAATGTGTGGCACCTATCAATGGAAATACTAGTGTAAGGGAAATTGTCTTTTGAATAGCCGCTCAGGAAACTTTAGATCTAATATCAAAGCATTAGTCAAGGATAGGTTTTCTGCATTACTTGATAATGAACTGATTTCTGACAGTCATAGTCAAAGCTGAAAGTGTAAGTCAAACATTTTAAGCAAAGTTTTTTTTTGCTGAAACTGCATGTTGCATCCAGTTCTATGAATAAAAATCATTCCTCGTGGCTGTTGCAGCAATGCACATGGCAGTGATGAGTGTGTTTCTCAGGAAAAAAAGTACGACGGGTGAGTCACAGATATGAAGTTACATTAAATGCCATCATCAATAAAAACTCAATCATTTTATCAACAAAATGCACTGTTTAATATTTATTAATGTAATCCATATAATTTATTCGTTGATTCTAAAACCATAATGATTAATGGTTCTGGAGCTTACACAAAAGCTTGGGGGTATTTTGCAAACAATTTATGCAGAAAAAAGCAGTGCAATTTCATTAATACTTAATTTATTTAATCTTGTTAATTTAATGAATCAATTATTGGGCAATTTGCTAATACACCATCTATTAATCATCTCAAATGCTAAGAAATTAATTTAACACCTATTGAAGATCAGTCTGTTGTAGAGTGTAAATACTCTTGCATGTAGTTAACTTGGTCAAACAATTAGTGGTAAGTTTAGGATTTCATTCCAGCTGAGGAACAAGCCAGTAAATGTCATATGTTGGAAATTCAAGTATGCATGACTTTTATCTTAATTCTTCAGAAAATCATAGACACCGAATGCTGAAATGTCTAACATGTGCTCTGAATCATTAACTCACTCAACTGGGAAAGCAAGGTTGTAAAATTATCCATTTGCTTTTCCTGGCTGGCTATTTTGCTGAAATGAAAATTATGAATTGTTGCTCAATGATGTAGCAACCCTGCAAGCATGATGTTTGAGTCACATATTCCTTCAAAACGTAAATGCCATCCAGGACAGCAGGGGCTGATTCTGTGCAGATGATGGATGCTGAGCATTTCAGCTGTAAATAGTTTGCAATCTCAGGACAGCATGAGCTTATTGAACTCTTGGAGGCAAGGGCTGCAGTAATTTGTCATATGACTGTCCAGGGACAGAGGGCATTGAATAGCACAGGCACTGGTCTCCATTGTATGATTGCAATTCAGTCATTTTTCTGCTCTGAGAAAGTTTAAAGGTGAATGGCTTATAAATACTGAGCAAAAATACTCATTGAGGAGGAAGTTTGCTAAATATCACCACATTTTGTTAGTCTTATAAATAATGTTTAACCAAGCACACAAATCAAGCATTCAATCAAGTAGAATTCTATATGATGCAGGCAAACCACCGGAAAAGGTATGAGCTGTGCAGAACAACACATACAAGAGCAGGCAATGACAGCAGATGAAACAGAATTGACTTCAGTAAATGTGTCATATGTCCATGGCGTAACTGTACTGGAATTAATGGCAAAATAACAACTCTTTGGATGATTAGTTTTATATCAAATTGCTGCACTTATAAAATTTAGCCAAGCAAGGTCATTGAATGTTGGACTGACCGAGAAGTATTTTATACTTCTCGACTTCAGCAAATGTACCAGATGTTGCAGTTAGTTTTGCTTGTCTTCTTAATATTTCATTATTTTACAGGGAATGTTGTGTGCATTTTAAATTAGTTGCATTACATCTGTGAGAAACAGTTTTAGTAGAATCTAGATTCCCCTTTTCCTAAGGTGTAGTTACATTTTTAACTGATACTGAAAATTTGTTCACAATGGTGCTGAACTACTACCAAGCGAAACACCATGTACATTCTCATCTACAGCAATACATTTTTCATTTAATCCATGTTTCTCGTTGTATCAATGATACATTATCATGTCTCATTTTGCAATAGTTAGTTCCCAAATATTTACTTGAAATTAGAAGATAATGTTGAAGTTCTGACAACTCGTTTTCCATGGTTGTAAAGAAATTAAATTGATTTAGTGTGTTATTTCACAAAATGCATTCACATCAACATATATATAAATGCAAATAAACATGAAAGGCAAAATTTTAAGTTGTCTTTACACAAACTTTATCATTAAAGTCAATTGTTCTTAACTGCCAAAGGTAAGCAAAATAAGATTTATAAAATGTTTTAAAATTTCAGATTCCCCACTGCAATGCTTATGCCACATATGTATGAAATGTTAAACAATAAAATCATTCATTTTAAATATGTAATGTTGTAATTACTATCTATTAATTATTAACTTATTAATTCAAAACCATCCAGAACTTCTACATTTTGACAAATATAAAATATTGAGTGTCACGTGAACTAAATTTTGTAACATAATCCACTGTGTATCTTTTATCATTCTTTAAATTAAATTCTTGACATGTACAAAGCAATTCTGTATTATTGTGGCCTTTATTTCCACCACAAATAAACCATTTTACTAACCCTAACTTTAGCATCTACCCCACATGCAGCAGTTACATAGGCAATTAAAATCTTTCTTGGTCCCGTTATCCAACATTCAAAATCAAGGTCCCCTAATTTCAGCTCCTGTAACAGGCCCAAGATGCCTCAACTCAATAAGCCAAGTTCCAATTACAAAATGAATGAAGTCTCAAAAGTAGTAAAAGAACCATTGCTTCAAATGTTGTGATGTCAAAGTTTTGAATTAGAGATGCAAAAGTGGCCCAGATATTCATATGGCGAATAGACTTTGAGGCAACACAGATTAGAATTGTTTGACAGGACCAAATGGAATTCCTGATGCAACAGACTCAAACTCCCTCAGTGAGCTAAGGAAATTCGACATATCCACAAAGATTCATATTAATTTTTATGGAAGCATCATGGAAAGCATCCTATCTGGATGCATCACAGATGGGCAACTTTCTGCCCAAAATAGCATGAAATTATATAGAATTGCGAATGCATCTTAATCCATCATGAAAATCAGCCTTCCTTCCATTGACTGCATCTACACCCATGGTTGTTGCCCAGTGACTGCTGCAAAAGAGGGCTTAGTTTACACAAAGATCTTCTGTGCTATTAGCTTAATGGAAATTTGAATAGTTTTGTTACAGGAGGTCCCACATTCAGGAGTCTCCAGCAAAAGCAACCTAAAGGTTAATGTATAATTTTCAGTCCAATCAGTGTTGGAAACAGGGTGTCTGGCTCTGACCAGAATAGTCGGGTGCAAGTATTCTCGCAGAAGCCTCTGTCTAAGGGTACATCATACCCTAACCATGCTCATTACCTGATTACTAAATTATGTAGCACCATTTCCATATGACAGGTATAAAATTGTGCTTTAGAAATTCATGTGCATGTGCACATTCTGTGTCATAAGTGTTAGGCCCAGTCTAGCCTTCTAGGGTGTGTGCTTGAAATATGCATGGGCAAGCAGAAAGCTTGATATCTGTCTCAGAATTTAATTCTGAAATTGGGCAGCCAGAGCTACACCAGCTCACTCAGATTAAATAAGTAATCGAAGGAAAGGCCATTTTCCTAAAATAAAGAAAAAAGTACTTACTTGAATGCAGTACTAGCTGCTGTTTGGTCAGTCATCCCACATCGGAGTGAAATTCTCTACTTACGATTCCACCCCAAACAGTGAAGGTTCTTCTCTGTATTCAATACAGCCAGATTGTGATCTTACAGTTCCACTACAGCTAGCACTGAAAGGTGTGTTCCTTATAATTCATTCTTCTTCCATATTTCACATCCTAGAATCCCAACAGTGCAGATAGTGGTCGATTGGCCAATTGCGTCTGCATTGACTCTCCCAACAGCATCCCAGCCAGACACAGCCTACAACCTATCCTTGTAACCCTGCATTTCCCATGGCTAATCCACCTATCTTACAGATCCCTGGACACTATGTGCAATTTAGCATGGCCAATACACCTAAACTGCATATCTTTGGAGGAAACTCGAACACCCGGAGGAAACCCACACAGACACAAGGAACATGTGCAAACTCTACACAGTCAGTCACCCAAGGTTAAAATTGAACCTCGGTCTCAGATGTTGTGAGGCAGCAGTGCTAATACTGTGCTGCCCACTTGTTCGAAAGACACAGAAATGTCATTTGTCATCTATAAAGCCACTAAATAGGTTAATCTACCTCAAACAATCAATTTAAGATCAGTATGACCGTGTGATTGTAACCATTAACTCTAGTACTATTTTTGATATTCTTCATACTCACATTATATTTGGTCCAGTTAGATTGTCATTCGATTGGTGTTACATATAAGGCTTTAATCTCAGCTTTAGGATTTCAGGCTTTAGCCACTTCTGCTAAAATAATCCTGAAAATGAATGCATGTATTTGAGTAGGATTGAAATTTAAACATTTATCTTAAATTTTTCATTTGTATTCAACGTAAACCAGATCTGAAAGCTGCAAAGTTGATATAGAGAATAATAAAAAAAATTGGCACATAATGAGACTGTACACACTTTGAATCATCTGCTGAAGCTCCACAAAGGGGGATTTTAATATAATGCAAACTCTCTATAGATCCCAAGCTTACTTCATGTGTCAAATGAATACTGATGCTTTCCCTCCAAAGGATCATTTCAGATGCTGCCACTTGTTTCCCTTTCAAAATCATGCAGCAGTGAAATTGGTCTTGGTCAACTGTGCAAAATAGATCATGGTGAATCACCAGCCTGCTTTAAATTGAATCCAGAATTGGCTTAGTGGCAGGAGACAGACGGTGGTGGTAGAAGGCTAACACTGATATGAGACTGACTGGTCTATAAAACACTGGTTTATCTCTACCACCCTTTTTGAAAAGTGGAACTACATTGACTGTCCTCCACTCACCTGGGATCTCCCCTATCATCGGAGAGGAATGATGTGTACGAAGTGAACAGCTTTGACAGCATGTCTAGTTCTTTGATTTGTGCCTTCTACTGTGAAGACAGATTCACAAAATTTGTTCGATTTCTACATTCATCCGAATTTCTCCTTTCTCTGCTTTTAAGAATCAACATTGACTGTAACGACTCTCCTTTTTATATTCTGTTTGATACTCTTTTGCATGAAGTTCAGTGGGAGGGAAAATTCGATGGGGTGTAAAACATATTAATGATTCATGATTGTCCATGTTGTACAGTTTCTCACCCTCCCCCCTCAATTGTTCATTTACATAGGTATTCAAATTGTGACAACCTTTGAATTGTTCTGCTTCTTTCCAACAATAAGTAGTAGGCTGTTGCGTATCATAGCAACATCAATTAAGAGCAAAGTCTTTGAACAAAATTTCTCGATACAGCAAATTAAAACCTTGGCAGAAGCTAAGGAGCAAACAATGAAAAGCAGAAGGAATTTATGCTTGCAAACTAAAATTGCAATAATTGATATTCTTTTATTAATTATTATTTGAATGATAAGATTCCGAATTCCAGATGAGGCTGATTGCAGTCAGGAATATTAACTGAAATAGTGTCTCTGCAATTGTGAGATAAAAAAGCAAGTAAATTACAATTATACAGCAAGATAGAACAGGCTAACATATTTTCCACAGAATTGCCTGTGATGCAAATTATGTGATAAATATCACCAGACCAACTCGTAAATAAATCTTATTCTAAACAAGGAAGACAATTGTTACAGACGGTACTCACAAACTACAGTAAACTTAAGTCTTAGTTTTTTGCTCCAGATTTTCAGTGTAAGAAATCACTCCTGTAAATCAAACTTTCAAATCTATTATCTGAAATGTGACTGTTTTGCTGGCATGCATCCTCCAAAGTGTCTTCAGAATTTGGTGTTGAACTACTTTTCTGGACTCACTGCAGATCTAGTTACGCCCATAGTGTTATTAGACAGGCAGTTCCAGGATTTTGACTCAGTGTAAGGAAGGCAAGGTTTTACAGTTCAAAGTTGGCAAAATGTGTGGCTTAACCAGGAACTTGCAGATGGTGGTATCCCCATGCATCTTCTGACCTTTCCTTCTAGACGGTCGAGATTGTGGGGTTAAAAGTTGTTGTTAAAGGAGTCCTGGAAAGTTGTTGCAGTGTACCTTTCTGTATAAAACATGCTGCTGCCACTATGTGCACACAGGTACGGGAAGTGAAGATTTAAGGTGGTGGATCAGGTAAGCTGTGTTTTTCCTGGGTGGTGTTAAGCTTCTTAACTCAAGTTATTGCAGAAGCATCTGCAGTACCTTTTATCTCTGATACAATTTTAACCCCACTGCGAAGCATCTTCTAAGGATGCCTACCCTGAAGAAGTTGGCCTCCTCCCTCCGGACAAACCTCAGGGAATCTCTCTCCCACTGCAACTCTCTCACAATCTCTTCGGCCTTGAAACTGCTCGACCACGTCCTGAAGCAAACCAGGTACTACAGCCACATCACCTTTCTTAGTACCTGCCTCATCTCCACCTCCCTAACCTGTTTTTCCTCTCGCCTATCCCCTCCTCCCACCTCAAGCCCCACCCCCATCTCCTATCTACTAACATCATCCCGCCCCCTTGACCTGTCCATCCTCCCTGGACTGACCTATCTCCTCCCTACCCCCCCACCTACACTCACCTTTACTGGCTCCATCCCCGCCTCTTCAACTTGTCTGCCTCCTCTCCACCTATCCTCTCCTCTATCCATCCTCTGTCCGCCTTCCCCTCTCTCCCTATTTATTTCAGAACCCTCTTCCCCTCCCCCATTTCTGATGAAGGGTCTAGGCCCGATACGTCAAGTTTTCCTGCTCCTATGATGCTGCTTGGCCTGCTGTGTTCATCCAGCCCACGCTTGTTAACTCAAGTTATTTTTACCCAGGAAAGTGAATAAAATTCCACAGCACCACTGAAATACAAACTGAAAGTGCTGGAGAAACTCAACAGGCTTGGCAACACGTGGGGAGAGGGAAACATAGCTGTTATTTTGTGTCTAGTATGACACTTCTTCAGAACAGAAAGGGCCTGGAAATGTGATGGGTTTTATACTGGAGAGGTGGAGAGAGCAGGCAATGGTAAAAGTACCCCAGAGCAAAAGGCAAATTCAGTGTTAATGGTTGTAGAGATGTGATATGGGCGGAGTAGATGTTAATAGTAGGTGTTACTAACTTAGCTTTCCTGAGAACAAAACTGTACAAACAAGAAAATCACATTTTAGAATTTGCCTTGTGGACAGGCTTTTGTGGGAGTCAGAAGGTAAGCTATAGGCTTCAGAGTTCCTAGCTTCTGACCAGCTCTTGTAGCCACAGTATTTTTTGTCTAGTCCAGGTCCATTTCTGATCAATAACAGACTGTAAATATGGGGAATTCAGTGACAGTGGCTGTAATTTGGTGGGTTTGGCAGTGAGGAGCTTTGAATTGGGCAGGAGGATGGCGTGTAGGAATCCTGTCACTATTCTAGCTAAGTCAATGACAGGAAGACCAATTGATGACCTTCATGTTCTGCCACAAATTAAAGCCGTCAGGAGGAAATTAATGACCAACCTAGGGGACTCATTTCTGCTGGCAATATCTGTGGAGAGAAAGCAGAGTTAAGGTTTTGAGTACAGTGACTCTTCTTCAGACAGTTTGGCAGTTTCAGAAGAGAGTCAGGATAAAATGTTCTTTTTGTTTTGGTTGGAATGTTTTAATTATTGAGATGTTACAGTATTTGGACCTTAGATCCTAACTATTTACGATCCCTGGAGAAAATCAGCAGGTCTGGCAACATCTATAGGAAGAAAGCAGAGTTAATTTGTTGAGTCCGGTGATCCTTAATCGGATTGATTCAGGTTGGAGTTAATTTAAAACAGAGATGAGGGTCATGAGTCTGTAGAATTCATGACCCCAGAGTGTGGTAGGTGATGGGACACAGAATATATTTAAAAAGGAGATTTTTAATTAGTAATGAGTTAATTAGTAGCCAGTAGCTTTTAGCATGTAGGACTTCTGGAACCTTTGGTCCTTTATACCAAGCAAGGGCTTGTTTTGATCAGTTAAGTGCCTCATTGTCACTGAATACAGCAGACCTTCTCAAACCTAGGTAAAGTGGATCTCTTTCTAGTTCTGCAGCTATGGATGAGGCCCCATTATCTCCACTAAATACAGCTGATAATTCTGTTGAATATTAAGGGGAGCTTCATAGATTTTCTCTCATTACAACTTTTCATTTCCTGGTCATTGCATGGCATGAATGTTGCTCACTACTTATGAATCTTAGTCGGAATGTTGTTCAGGTCTTACTACACAAAGACATAGACAACTTCATGAATGGTGCTGTGCAATCATCACCGAACATCCCTACTTTTGATTTCATTATGGAGGGATGGTCATTTTTTTATTCACTCTTGGGTTGTGGGTGTACTCTGGTCAGTATATATTGCCTGTCCCTGGTTGGCCTTGAGAAAGTGAAGGAGACTTGCCTTCTTGAAATGCTTCAGTCCTTGTGCTATAAGTAAATCAACAATGTCCTGAGGGAGGGAATTCCAGGATCCAGAGATAGTGAAAGAATGGTAATATATTGATATATTTCCAAGTCAGGATGGCGAGTGGCTTGGTGCGGAACTTGCAAGTGGTGGCGTTTTCATGTATCTACTGCCGTTGTCCTTCTAGATGAAAGTAGTTGTAGGTCTGGAAAGTTATACCTAAGGGTTTTTAGTGAAGCTCTGCAAAGAGTCTTGGAGATAATATGCACTATACTGAGTATCAGTGGTGGAGTGTCTGTATGTTTATGGATTTAGTGCCAGTCAAGCAGGCTGCTTTGTCCTGGATGGTGTCAAACTTCTTGACTGTTGTCGGAGCTGCACCAATCCAGACAAGTGGGAAGCATTCCAACAAGCCTTGTAGATAGTGGTCAGGCTTTGGGGAGAAAAAGTTTAAGTTACTTGCTGCAATATCCCTAGTCTCTGATCTGCTCATGTAGCCACTGTACTTGTAAAGAAATTCCTGTTGTGTTTATATTTAGTGTTAACTGAGGGTCCAATGTCAAGGGATGCTGCTTAGATTGTCTCTTGTTAGAGAAGGTCATTACCTGGCAATTGTGAGGCATGAATATTACTTGCCACTTGTCAGCTTGAGCCTGGATATTGTCCAGATCTTGCTGTATTTGAACATGAACTGCTTCAGTATCTGAGGAGTTGTGAATGACGCTGAACATGGTGAAATTATCAGAGAGCATCCCAATTTCTGATCTTATGATGGAGGGAAGGTCATTGACGAAGCAACTGAAGATTGTAGGGCCTGCAGAGATGTCCTGGAGCTGAGTTGACTGATCTGCAACAACCACAACCATCTTCCTGTGTGTCGGGTATGACTCCAAATCGTGGAGAGTTTTCCCTGATATCCACTGACTTCAGTTTTGCTGGGGCTCCTTGATGCCTCAATTGGTCAAGTGTGGTCTTGATATCAAGGGCTGTCACTCTTACTTCACCACTGAAATTCAGCTGTTCTATCCATGTTTGGATCAAAGCTATAACGAGGTTGGCAATTGAGTATCCTAGCACAATAAAACTGAACAATTGTGGACAGAGTTTTGCTGCGTAAGTGCTCTTTTTATTACATTGTTTTGTGAACACCTTCCATCACTTTGTTAATGATCAAGCTTTGATTGATGGAGTGGTAATTGGACAGGTTGGATTCACCTTGTTTTTCATGGACATGTCTGGGCAGCTCTCCATATTTTCAGGTAGGTGCAAATTGGTTGCTATACTTGAACAGCTTAGTAGAGGGTGGCTAGATCTGGAGCATAATTTTCAGTACTATGGCCAGAATGTTTTCATGTCATATCATGTAGAGTGAATCAAATTGGCTGAAGACTGGTACCTGTGACACAGGAGATCTCAGGATGAAATAAGATGGATCATTTACTTGTGGTAGCATGATCCATGAATCATCATATAGAAAAATATATTGGACATTCCATGTACATAGTGGCCAAACAAAAACTGTTTATTTTTCAAAAAAATAAATGAGAACAGCTTTTGCAATGAGATAGCTTAATTTCTTATGCTTCATCCCATCTTAAAGAAAGTAACAAAGGCTCCATAAAGATAAATGCACTTTTTGATGTTAAACCACTTAAATCCTGGGATGATTCTGATTTTCATTGTCGGCTGCAAGGACTCAGTCACCTAGCTATATTTGAGAAAAAGAGATGGAGAAACTGAAAGAGAGCAAGAGAGAAAGAGATCATTCTTTAACAAACAAACAAAAGTTGGCTATATACACATGTAAGAACTCCTAAGACCTTTAGATTATTTCAAATCTACAGAAATTTTCACAAAAACTTGTTTTGATGCTGGTCTGTCTCAACAGTGAATTCCTCTTGTGTAGATAATTAACACTTCAAAATACCATGACAACCTGTGTCGTTCCATCTATACTGACTTAGCAGCGAAAGAACAACTGAATTTAACATTCTGGTGACATGCTCAGGCAATAATGGCAAAGATCAAACTGTTGCACCCTTTTCCACAAACATATTATGACAACAATCATCTAGATTTAAATTTGTAACAAGGAGAACAAAAGAAGCTGCTTTCAAATGATGCAGAAAATAAAAATACAAAAAATAAATAATGACGGGATGGACATGGGACCATTAAACAGGTCATTCATGAGGAGTCTCACTTATTTAGCTAACCAGGCTTGCAGTCCTCCATTTTCAATGTTGGCACAGATACGCACTATCCATTTATAGACATATCCAGGCCTTTATATTGTCAGTTCGCCTATTTTATTATAATGTGGCTTACTACAGAGCTTGATTGGTCCCCAGTAGGCAATATTTAGGAGGGATGATCACCTTGCCCACCAGCTTCCAACATCTACATGAATCCAAAATCACCCTCTTTATTGTTGCTTTTTCGAGTTCACTCATTACTCGCCTTGTAAAAGTTGCGATTGAATGGAAAAGCTAAAAAGGAAAATTAGTCAACTAGGTCGGAGCAAAGCTGAGCAAAAGGAACGATGAGTGAGGTGAATGTATGGAGCAGTTTCTGCTGAAACCACTGAAGTATCAACATGTTCAGATTCTGACAGAGTCTCCAAGTCAGATTTTGTACATTCCCTGCCATTTCCACGCATCTCAAGTCAGGTTTTGGGGTCTTATTCAAAAATCTTAAATGATTCCTGTGTCTCTTCAGTGCTGACAAATAAGACAAAAGAAATAGGACAGGACCAGGCTGTTCAACCCCTCGAGACTGCTCCGTCATTGCCGATCTGACATTCCTCAAGTCCACTTTCCTAACTTCATATTTACTCTCGACTCCCCGAATGATCAAGAACCTATCTATCTCAGCCTTAAATACACACAAGAACTCTTCCCTATCGCTCTCTGTGATAAGGCATCCTAGAAACTTACTGATGTTCTTAAATATCTCGAATATCTATACTGGCTGCTATTTTTGTGCTATTATTGACCCTATTTAAAACAAAAAGAAATTGCTTGTAGAGCAAACACAATAAGGTACACATATTTTCCCAGAAAGAAACTGCAGTAAAATAGGTGTAAATCTGCCGAAAACACGTTGTATAAAACTCCATTCCAAGAGTTAAAGGTGGTATCAGTTTCACATCACAATGGTTGCAATCTGATAAGAAAATTGCTCTGCATTGATGTGAATTATTACTATGCCTCATGTTTTATAACATAACATGTATATCATGATGCACATCTTACTACTCTGACTTTGGCAGCCTTGTAACTTTTATCAGAGCCACCTTACTGTGAATTGTAATGTGAATAGGGAAACTCAAAGTCAAATTAGAATATGGAACATGTTATACAAGAACAAATCCAGGTCTTAATGCACGTGCAGAGCAATTCACATGCATATATGTATCCTTATTAATCTCTTCTGTGACTGTGTGTGACTGTTCATTCTTGATTAAGAATTGCAACAGCATATGGATATGTGACGTGTCATGGTAGTATCATAAGTGGCACAATGCAAAACAGCATAACTATTTAAAGAAGTAATCTCCAAGGATCAACACTATCTGTGCTGAGTTCTTTATTCTGAGATGTCCCAGATAGCTTTCAAACTGAGAAATTTATTTTTGAAATATTCCCATTTGGAGGGATCTTCTGCTTTCATCAGTTAATAGCAGAATAGAGAGGTGACATAAACCATGGGATGTCCTTGGAGAGCTTCCACTTCCTATGATTGATGCTAGTGTGTTCCTCTCTTTTCAGAAACAATTATAAGGGTATGAAGGATGATTCAATGGGTAAATACATTGCATACAGAAAGGAATCCCTTTTGTTCCAACCTACAATCTGTCTCCATCTCAGCTACGATAGCAGTGGGAATACTATTGGTCACGTAGTTCCCAGGATGGGAATGGGATTTCATTTATTATCCAATAACCCTTTTCTGAAAGTGATTTCACATGATGACAGGATGAAATAAAGCAGCATCATTGTGTTTTGCAATGACTGAGTGCAATGCCTCTTAATAATCTTTGTGAAAATGTCAAGTTTTCAAATGGCTAAATATTGACATATTCATGTCAGACCAAGGTTCACCCTTATGGGTCAGCTGATGTATCAAAATGGTACATGTACTGTAACTAGCTTTAATATAAAAATAAAGCTGATTGGATGCTGTTAGATCTGAAATTCTATGTTGTATCCGTTAAATGAAAAAAAATGTTTGACAGAAATGATAAAAGAGGATCCAAGGAAGAACTTTAATTCACCTAGCAAATTTCACAACCTCAAGACATCCCAAAATGTTTTATAAACAATTAAACTCCTTTTAAGTTCAGCTTTTTAAAATCCTTTCACAGGATGTGAGCATTGTATACAGGTGTAAGTGGCTGAAAAGTTAATATTGATCAGTCCCTTAAGCACTATCCACTATGATAATATCATATAAACCTAGTGGGTGAAGAGCTTAGGTTCTCAAAGGAGTCAGAGCTACCATCCAGGTCCACCTCAGCGTCTCTGCAATAATGTCTATCACATCAGTGTTTCTTATATGTAGTTGCTAATATACAATAAATTGGATCTTGTTCAAAACAAGAGCCTCTTCTCACTAGATTAACAAATGATTTTCCTCTTCCACACCACACTAAATATGTCCTATAGGTCCCTGCACAAAAAGAGGATGGTGGCAGTAAACATACCCCGTGCAGGGCAGTAGTGCAGGCAGCCTCATATAATATGACAGCTTATGGCAAAGACTGCACATTCAAAAGATGTTACTGGATTGGCCAGAATTTTTTGCCGATCCCACATTACTTTGGAGGAGGTGATGGTAAAAGCAGTTCATGTGGTGTAGATACATCCATGTGCTGATAGGAAAGAAGTTCCAGGATATTCATGCTTCAGTGGTGGAAGAGTGACGAATAGCTCCAAGTTGAGATGGTGTGTGGAAGGTTTCTTTCCTTCAAGGCTATAGTCAATCCCCACAGCAAGCAGCTTTCTCGTAAACAAAATTCCATCAGTTCCTCTTCTGAACTTTCACAACTGTTTCACCAATCAGTCATTATATCAAAAGCTAAAAAAAGACTGCTGTTCCCTTTCCACTTTCTGTCTACCATACCGACTCCATATCTTAACATTCTTTCTACTGGTGCTGTTTCCAGGTCAGAAGTCATCAGGTCACATCTGAAACATATGTGTCGGTATGAGTGTAGACATTACTTTATGCGTAGGATTCACTACCCCAGAGAGTGGTGGGCGCTGGGACATTGAGTACATTAAAGGGGAGATAGGCAGATTTTTAATTAGTAATGGGCTGAAGGGCTATGGACAGTGGACAGGAAAGTGGAGTTGAGACCAAGATGAAATCAGCCATGATTATATCAAATGGCAAAGTAGGCTCAAGGGGTTAAATTGACTACTCCTGCCCCTAGTTCTTATTTTATAGTTAGTCATAGAATTGTAGAGGTCTACAGCATGAAAACAGACCCTTCTGCCCAACTTGCCCATGTTGTTCAGTTTTCACATTTAAACTAGTCTCATTTACCTATGTTTGAACCATATCCCCCCGTAACTATCCCATCCATTTACCAGCCTAAAACTTTTTTAATGACAAAATTGTAGTCGCTTCCGCCACTACCTTTGGCAGCCCATTCCAGCTACTCACCACCTTCAGTGTGAAAAGAATCACCCTTCTGAACCCTTTTGAATCTCTCCCCTCTCACCTTAAACCTATGCACTCTACTGTTAAGCTCTCCTACCAATGGGAAAAGCTGTTAATTATCCACCTTATCTATATGTCTTATAATTTTATAACCGCTAGAAGATATAACTGATCCCTTCACAAGTGATACAAACACTTATAACTGACATATTAAATATTTAGTGGTTCTGGGTCAAGGACGATCTTTGGTGAGAAATTAAGTAAAGTCTATTGTGTGTAACTAATTACATTCATCACCTTTATCTCATTGGCACATTTGGCTGTATTTTAATTTCATACATTAATATCACCAGTAGAGTTTCTCACAGTTAATATAGTGAAGGAAGAAAACAATTGATCCATCAACTCTATGGCGGCTCTCTATAGATCAATGCAGTAGGTCCCATTCCCTTGTTCTAATCCTTTGAGCCTGACAGGTTCATTTTCATCAAGTACCCATCCAAGTTCCTTTTGAAATCATTCATCATCTCTGTTCTATCACCAAAGTGTTAGTGACTTGCAGGCAATCACTGTGTATAACTGTTTTTCCACATATTCATATATAATGCATATATCTTGAGACACTTATACATTTCTTTAGTGCCTTCTTCAACCACTGTATGCCTCAAAGCATTTAAACAGCTAATGAAGTACTTGTGAAGTGGAGTCACTATTGCAATATCATAAGTGTACTAGTCAATTTGTGACCAGTAAGATTAATATGAACATGACCAGATCATCTACTTTCAGGGATCTTGACTGAAGAGAAAATATTGGCCAGGACTTATAATGAATAACTACCCAGCTTCATTTCAAACAAGTACTATTGGACCTTGTTTTAACATCTCACATAAAGACAGTATCTCTGACAATTCAGCATCTTGTCAGCTCTTAGATCTCTGTACTCCAAAATAAGAGTGATACTTGAACCCACGACTTTATAACACAAAAATATGAATGATTTTCATTGAGCCACAGAAGTTTTAAAAACATTTCTGACACGTCTCTGTCCCCCAGCAGTCTGAGAGAAATCGGAATAGAAGATATGTAGGCAAATTTCAAAGAAGGGTAAAAGTTATAGGGTAGAGATAGTAGGGGATTTCAATTTCCCGACGTTAACTGAGATAGCTATTGTGTGAAAGGTTTAGAGGGAGTGGAACTTTTTAAATGTATCTGGGTCAGCTTTTTAAGCCAATGTGTAGAAGTACCTACAAGAAAGGGGGTGGTCCTGGACTTAATTTTATGTAATGAAACTGGACAAGTGGTTCAAGTATCAATGGGGGAGCATTTTGCAGACAATGATAATTTTTCTGTTAGATTTGAGATTGTTATGGAAAAGGGCATTGATGGCCTGGAATCAAAGTTCTCAACTGGGGGAAGGTCAGCTATGATTTGGCCAAACTGAACTGGGAGCAAATACTTTCTGGTAAATCTGTTTTAGAACAGTGGGATGCATTTGAGAAGGAAATAGAGACAGTACAGGATCAACATGTTCCAATACAGACAAAGGGTGGGAGCATCAAATCCCGTGAATCTTAGATATCAACAGATATAAAGCATTGGATTAAGAGAAAAGGAGAGGTTTATGACCGATGCTGAGGGCTCAAAAAAGCAGAAGCCCTAGATGAATGTAGAATATGCAAGAGGGAACTTAAAAGAAAGAAAGATTCCAGTATGTTTTATAGGTTTTTTTAATTTATTTATTTGTGAGGTGTGGATGTCACTGGCTGGCCAGCATTTATTGCCTGTCCCAAATTGCCCTTGAGAAGGTAATGGTAAGCTGCCTTTTTGAACCTCTCCAGTCCACCTGCCGTGGGTTGACCCACAATGCTGTTAGAGAGGCAATTCCAGGACCCTGACCTAATGACAGTGAAAGAATGGCGACATATTTCCAAGTCAGGATAGTGAGTGACTTGGAGGGGAAGTTGACGTTGGTTGTATCCCCATGTATCTACTGTCCTTGTACTTTCAGATGGAAGTGTTGTGGCTTTGGAAGGTGCTGTTTCATGATCTTTGGTGAATTTCTGCAGTGCATCTTGTAGATAAGACACACTGCTGCTACTGAGCATCGGTGGTGCAGGGAATGGGTGCTCGTTGATTTAGTGCCAGTCAAGTGGGCTGCTTTGTGCTGAATGGTGTTAAGCTTCTTGAGTTTTGCTGGGACCTGCACTCATCAAAGCAAGTGCGAAATATTCCATCACAGTCCTGAATTGCGCCTTGTAGATGGTGGACAGGCTGTGGGGAGTCAGGAAGTGAGTTACTAGCTGCAGTATTTCTAGCCTCTGACTTGTTCTTGTAGCCACTGTGTTTAAGTGGTGGATCCAGATGAATTTCTGGTCATTGATAATCCATTGACATCAAGGTACATAGGGGTAAAGGGATAGTAAGGGAAAGAGTTGTACAGCAGTAATTTGTATGTGGAGCCAGAGGGTGTAGGTAGGGTTCTAAATTAATGCCTTCGGTCTGTGTTCATTATTGCGAGGGATGTTATGGGTATCGAAATCAGGGAAAATATCTGCGAAAAAATTAAAGAAATTAGCATGGACAGGGAGGAGTTTCTGAGTGGTCCATCAGGCTTAAAATTAGATAAATTTCCCAGACTGGATGAAATGTATCCAAGGTTGTTGAATGAGGCAAGGGAGGAAGTAGCAGGGGTATTGGCAAAAATGTTCAATTCCTCTCTGGCCACAGGAGAGGGCAATGCTTTTGATGTGAGGCTACTTGGACATCAGCATGGCTTGTGATAAGGTCCCATACGGGAGATTGATAGCAAAAGTCAGAGCCCATGGTATCCAAGTAAATTTGGCAAATTGGCTCCAGAATTGGCTGAGTAGCAGTAAGCAGAGGGTGATGCTTGAAGGGTATTTTTCCAACTGGAAGTCTATGTCCAGATGGGGTCCCATAGGTTGGTACCCTTATTGTTTCTGGTTTAGATAAATGAGTTAGACTTGCATGCGGGAGGGCTGATCAGTAAGTTCACAGATAATATAAAAATTAGTGGATCATTAAGTAGTGAGAGAGGATATAGATGGGCTGGTCAGATAGGCTGATCAGTGGCCAATCAAGTTCTATCTGGATAAATGTGAGGTGATGCACTTGGGCAAGACAAACAAGGCAAGGGAATACATGATGAACGGCAGGATCTTGGGAAGCAGTGAGATCAGAGGGACGTTGGTGTGCATGCCTACTGGTCCCTGAGGTAGCAGGGCAGGTGTAGAAGGTAGATAAGAAAGCATGTGGTATCCTTCCCTTTATTAGTTGAGGCATAGAGCTTAAGAAAAGGGAGGTTATATTGGAACTGTATGAACTCAGCAGGTCTGGCAGCATCTATGGGAAGAAGGCAGAGTTGATGTTTCGAGTCCGGTGACCTTTTATCAGATCTATTAGTAGCAATGAAGACGTGGTATTTATGTTGAAGATGAAGTTGGGGAGGTGCGTTGGGGTGGGAAGGGGAAAGGTCAGTTGATAGGTAAAGACAGAGCAGAGAGAGACATAGAGGTGGAGAGAGATATGAAACAAGGAGATTAGTATGGACAGCAGGCCAGGACAGAGGAAAAGCTGAATAAGTGATAACAACAACTAAATATGAGAAAATGGGGGAGCTGTGCTGAATGTAACTCATACAATGTGATAGTGAGCCTAGGAATACATGGGAATGGATGACTGTGCTAAAAGCTGTTTCCACTTCCCCTCCTATTTCTTCCTCTTCCCCTCCCCCCAGCATAGGCTAATTCATTACTTGATGCATCATGAATTATACTAAACACAGTGCAATCGTCAGTGAGCATCCCATTCTCACTTTGTAATGGACGGAAGGTCATAGTTGAAAGAGCTGAAGATGGTTTTTCTTAAGATGCTTCCCTAAGGAAATCCTACCACATTACCTTGAGACTGAGATGATTGGCTTCCAACCATCAGAACAAACTTCCTTTCTGTGCAAACTTTCATTCCAATTTATGAACAGATATTGCCCGATAACTTTAATTCCCATTGCCTGATGCCTCCTTAAGCCACATTTAGTTAAATGTTGCCTTGATGTTAAAGACAGTCATCTCACCTCTGAAATTAAGCCCTTTCATCTATCTCTGAACTAAGGCCATAATGAAGATTGGAGACAACAGACTCCTGATAAGGCAAGTTCTGTAGAATATTGGTAAATGAGTATCCCTTTTTAGTAAAGCTGATAGCACATTACATCAATATGCTGATGATTGGCAGTCAGCCAATGGAGTGATAATTGGTCAGATTGGATTTGCCCTCCTTTTCATAGACAGGACATACTAGGCACTATCCGGTTTTGAAAAAGGTGGTGAACTGTACAGTTGATTACCATGCAGTAGTTACAGGGTAAAGTGCATGATTCTTCAGAAGAAATCCAATAAAAAGTCTACTGGGAGACAAATTATAAAAATATAGACATATTGCTTGAAAGCAAAGGTTAGAACATCAAGAGTTTGGGAAATAGTATGTCATTGGAAAAGTTTTAGTGGGTTTTGTTCTCATATTATTTAGATCAGTTGTGCTTGAAGATAGGAGACATAATATTAAAATTTACTTACAATCCAAAAAGTAGGAGGTTGGGTGAATGATGGATGGTAAATGATTTCAAGTACCATGGAATTAGTAGACAGGCACTAGATGCAAACAAATGTGAAAAATGAGAGGTGCTGTATCTAGAAGAAAAGAGGAGAAAGTGAGTACACAGATAATGGAAGAATACTGATGTGTATGTGGGCACTGAGAAATATAGCAATTCAAATACTTGCTGAATTTTTACATTCACTGCCATTGATTTAACATTGCTTTGACCAAGAACAGAGGGGAAAGTGGAAATGATAGGATTGCACACTTATAATTTCCTTTGTTGGGAATCAATAACAGAAGGGCATCAACTTAAAAATTGTCGGTGACAGAGTGAAGAAAGTGTCTGGAAGAAATCACTTTATGCAGAAAATTGTACAGAGTGTTTTGCCACATGTAATAGTTAGGACCAAAGTTATTGGATCTTTCAAAGAAAGGCCAGATAAGCACTTAATACAGAGGAGGTCAGAGATCTATGGAGAGAGATTAGGACAGTGGAATTAGTTTCAAATTGATCCAGCCAAGAGATAACACAGAATATCTCATACAGCCTTCTGCACTGCTGTAAACTTCTAAGTGCTATACAACTGCTATTTTTATCATTGTTGGCAGGTGTTACAGGCCTGAAAATGGTTGGAACAATGTGGCATTTAGCCACAAGTCACAACATTAAAATTAGTCTTAAAAGCTTAAAATGCTGCTGTGGGGTCCAGGGAGGGAGGTGGAGACTGTGACCCTAGTGGAAACAAGGATAAAGGCAGGTTCCAGAAGTGACGGATGAATCAGAGATTCAGTGTGGAAGAAGGGGGGAGACAGGGAAGGGGGTAGACAGAGGGAAGTTGGGAAGAGGGGGTGGTGAGAGGGAGAAGAGAAGGGGGAAGTTGATGGGGGGAAAGCGGGGTAAAAGGAAGAGGAAGGAAGGAAGGGGTGGAGGGGGAGGAAAAGGAAAGGGTAAATAGGAGGAATAGTGGGAAGAAGGGGATGGGGAATGGGGGAGGAAAGTGGGAAGGGGAGGAAGAAGGGAGGGGAGAAAGAAAGGAAAAGGGAAGAGAGGGATGCGGAAGGGGAAGGGGGAAGAGGAAGAGGAGAAGGGGAAGAAAGGGGAGGGGAAGTGGAAGCGGAAGGGTCAGAGAAAGGGGAATGGGGAAGGGGAAGATGTGAGGGACAGAGGGGGAAGAGGGGAGATGGAAGGTTAAGGGGGAAGGAAGAGAGAGGGAAGGGGGAGAGGGTAGATGGAGGAAGGGGAAAGGAGTCAAGGGAGAAGAGATGAGGAGGGGATGAAGTCTTCACTTGAAACAGGGCACTGGAATCAGAGAATAGGTGTCGACTGAGATCAGCCTCCTTTCTGCCTGAGTACAGGAAAGCTGGGAAATGATGTGGAAGCTGCAGAGGAATGGGAGAGGCAGAGACACCGATAGTCGGGAAAAGGAGAAAGATTCTTCAAAGAAAAGAGATCAACTTCAAAACAAATTAAGCTTTTGTTTAGTTTGGTGTACAGGGTACAATATTTTAATTCCTTTGGGACCATCTTTTTAGCCCGCAGCTGTTTGCCATTAATTGAGAATGAGATCAGCTTTCTTCATGCTCTTTCCTCTGATTAAAGAAGATCTTAAAATGGTTTGAAGGAGAAATCAGCAAAATGCAACATTTGTGGAAAAAAAAGAAAAGGGCAGGAGAATGTAAAATTACCTCTGACAGTCAAGAATAACTGAGCAATCTTCATTAGTGCAGAAAATTTCCAGAAGCTAGTTTTACAGGTTTGAGTTCTGAAGAAGGTCACTGGACCCGAAACATTAGCTCTGCTTTCTCGTCACAGATGCTGGCAGACCTGTTGAGGCTTTGTGGCAATTTCTGTTTTTGTTACAAAAATGAGTGCCTGGATCACAAGCTGATTATTCCAAGGAACTCTATTGAGAAATTGTTATTGGAGTCAGCAGATCCTGCAGAATTTTCCATCTATCAGGACTTCTGTGCTAAATTATCATTTCTCACATCTGAAGCTCTGCTAACTTGAAAGGTTTGTTCTGAAGGGTCTGCCTATTATACAGCATAGGGCTACACATTCCTAAAGTATAGGCTCTGTTATCATCAAAACTACCTGTATGTCTATCCCTTAAGAATCTAGTCCAATCATAGAGAACGTTGGTAAATATAAACCTAATTATTCTCACAGAAGATAACCAAATCACGAGAAATGTTTTACGGTAACATATGGGGTTGACCATACACAAATAACTACTGCAGTTTATTCTTTGGATTCATCCTGTGGAATTTCTTTATTATTAGTCCAGGCACTGAGAGTATAAAATGATTAAACACAACTTGAGTAATCTGATAAAATATCTCATATTGTAATCTCATCAACTAAACATATACAGCTTGGAAAATGAATATATGAAATGTTTCACCATTGAAATATTTGGTGGATGCTGTTACAGCACAGATAAATATCTATGTTGTGCTGGGAGGGAGAAATGAAAGCCGGAAATGCTGGAAATACTTGGCAGATCTGACACCCTGAGTGGAGAGAGAAACAAATTCACGGACTTTTCATTATTGGGAAGAAGAGTGATAGATGTTGCCTGGTCTGGAGCGAAGGTCTTATGAGGAAAGGCTGAGGGACTTGGGTCTGTTCTCATTGGAGAGAAGAAGGCTAAGAGGGGATTTAATAGAGACATACAAAATGATCAGAGGATTAGATAGGGTGGACAGTGAAAGTCTTTTTCCTAGGATGATGACGTTGGCTAGTACGAGGGGGCATAGCTGCAAATTGAGGGGTGATAGATTTAAGACAGATGTCAGAGGCAGGTTCTTTATTCAGAGAGTGGTAAGGGCGTGGAATGCCCTGCCTGCCAATGTGGTTAACTCAGCCACATTAGGGGCATTTAAACAGTCCTTGGATAAGCATATGGATGATGATGGGATAGTGTAGGGGGTGGGCTTAGATTATTTCACAGGTCGGCGCAACATCGAGGGCCGAAGGGCCTGTTCTGCGCTGTATTGTTCTATGTTCTATGTTCTATGTTCTAGAATTGTTAATCATTCCTTGATTGATGAATTTTAATCAGTTTGCCTAAAAGTTAATGTCCAAGGCTCATATTAAGAAAACCATAAAATATTTATCTTCATTTGTTAAAGCTGCACGGTTGCTTTTGTAAAAAAATGATTTCTACCAGGCCTGCTGTGAGTTGAAAAAACACGGCAATTTTACGAAAAGGTGGTAGCAATTATTTTCTGACAGAACGTCTACAAGTTATGTTGCCCTTTTTAATACATACAATTTGAAGTATAGATTAATCTTAAGGAAGAGTACACTGTTAGGATAGCTGTTTGCTCTAAGAAATTATTCATGGCTAATATTTCACAGTTTCTTTGGAGAAGACTGTAGACTTCTTTAATTTCAACATTAGCTGGATCTGGTTGGGGAATTGATTGAGTAAAAGCAAATTGTAAATCCATTTGTTGGAAGCAACACTTATCTGCACTGCAATAAATTAGTCAAATAACTCACCACTTAAAGTGTCAATATGTTTTCAATCCTTTTCTATCCATCAACAGCAAACCTCTCAGGGTGACTTAAAAGGCTTGCAGCGACTAAAAACACTATTTTTATTTAATTATAGCAGCATTTAGATTGCATTTGCACTGCAGCTTTACTGATGTGAGCAAACAATAAATTGCAGCTTTGTGTCAAATCGATATAATGCTCAAGTGCTAACTGTGTAGCTGAATGATACAAATAATTTACTTGCTCCATTTTCACATTGATGTATGCATCCAGATTTTCATGACTCTGTTCAAATGACCATGGCAATGTAGGAAAACATTTATAATCCAATGAGCTGTTGAAGATTCTGCGCATTAATGCATAGACTTTGTTAATTGCACATCGTGGATTAGCAGGCCAGATTCAACTAGAAACTGTTTTGATGTTTAATGCTTCAGCGTGTCAGAGATGTGTACATTTTCATTGCTTCTTTCAGCTTTTGTGTAAATGACAACTAACTGTTCGATAGTTCCTAATGAGAAAGTCACACTGAAGGTAAATTTCTCAATGAGACAATTGATTGTGATTTAGCAGTGATGGTTACACCCCAGCTCATAATTTCACTAGTCAGCACTCGGGAAGGTAATCCTAAGGCAAAATTTAGACTTTGATATTACTAACTAAAAGTGCCAGGGTAAGTTCCACAAATCCATTAGATATCTACAATTGTCTCTCTCCACTTCCTTCAATACTTTCAGTAGCTTTATTTTACTATTGGATTCCTTATCTGACATTTCATTCCCGAGGCCACTAAGACGTACAAGCACAGAAGTTGTTGGAAAAGCTTAGCAGGTCTGGCAGCATCTGTGAAGAGAAATCAGAGTTAACGTTTTGGATCTGGTGACCCTTCCTCCAAAGTAGTCTGCCTTACTCAATCTTCACTCTGGAAATGGACAATGTAGGTACGAAATTCAGGTAAAAGGACTATGAGGAACTTGTGCAGTTTGACATAGGAAGTGGGGAGGAATTGGAGGCTCTGTTAGACTTTAAAACAGGTAAGTCCCCTGGCCCAGATGAATTGCATCCCATGCTGCTGTTGGAGGCGAGGCACAAAATTGCACAAATTTTTTAAATTCCTCTCTGGCCACTGGGGAAGTGTCAGAGGACTGGAGGATGGCCAATGTAGTGCCATTTATTAAGAAAGATGGTAGAGATGGAACAAGAAATTAAAGACAGGTGAATCTCACGTCAGTGCTAGGTAAACTATTGGAGAAAATTCTGAAGGAGCGAATTAATACCCACTTGGAAAGGCATAGGTTAATCAGGTATAGTCAGCATGGCTTTGTCAGAGGGAGGTCATGCCTAACAAATTTGTTAGAATTTTTTGAAAATGTGATTAAGTGTGTGGATGAGGGAAGTTCAGTTGATGTAGTTTATATGGATTTTAGCAAAGTTTTTGAAAAGATCCCATGTGGGAGATTGATTAAGAAGGCTAAAGAACATGGAATTGAGGTAAATTTGGTGAGATGGATGGGAAACTGGCTTAGTAATAGGGCACAAAGGGTAGTGGTAGAAAGGTGTTTGAGTGACTGGAGACAGGTGTCCAGCAGTGTACCATAAGGATCAGTATTGGGACCCTTATTGTTTGTTATATACATAATGATATAGATGAAAATACAGGGGAGATGTGAAACAAATTTGCAGATGACAGCAAGATTGGTAAAGTGGTTAATAGTATAGCAGATGGTTGTAAGTTGCAGGAAGATATAGATGAGATGGTCAGATGGACAGACCAGTGGCAAATGTTACTTAACCCTGATAAGTGTGAGGTGATGCACTTTGGAGGAAGAAACAAGATGAGGGAGTATTTATTAAGCAGCAAAACACTGGGTCGTTTAGAGGAACAGATGGATCTTGTGGTAATTATCCACAGATCCCTGAAATTGGCAAAGCATGTGAATAAGATCGTTAAGAAGGCATGTGGGATACTTGCTTTCATCAATGGTGGCATTGAAAATAAGGGCAGGGAGATAATGATGGTGTTATACAGAGCACAGCTGGAGTATTGTGTGCAGTTCTGGTCACCTCACTGCAGGAAGGATATGATAACACTAACGGAGTCACAGAGGATGTTTACAAGGATGTTGCCTGGGAGGGAGAAATTGAACTGTAAGGAGACACTAGATAGGCTTGGATTGTTTTCTCTAGAGCAGAGAAAACTGAAGGGGGTCATGATTGAGATGTATAAGATTATGAGGGATATGGAGAGGGTGAATAGGCAGCAGCTGTTCCCCCGATTGAGGGACCAATCACAAGGGGCAAGAGATTCAGTGGGAATTTGGGAAAAACCTTTTTACTCAGCAGGTTGTAGGAATTTGGAGGCACTGCCTGGGAAGATAGTGAAGGCCAGAAACCTTTCAACCTTTAAAAAATATTTGGATGGGCACTTCACATATCATAACATTTAAGAATATGGGGCAAGTGCATAAAATTTAGATTAGCACACCTTTAGTGGTAGTTATGTCAGTGCAAACTCTAAGGGTCCAAGAACCTTTTCTGTGCTGTATCAATCTAATAATAAATCCTGTTCTCCCTCATCAAAATTCACTTACCATCTCAGTCCCAGGCCTATTTAAGACTGCACAGTGGGAGACAGAGGTTGGTTTGCAATGCTACGCGATTCATCAAGACCCAGGTCAATGCTCTGAAGACCAGAGTAAAAAACACTTAAATTTAAGCAATTAATCTGAAATGTCAAGCCAATCTCAGCGATGGTGACTATGAAACTATCATTGATTATCATAAAATCACATCGAGTTTCTGAATGTCTTTTAGGGAAGAAATTTTGCCACCCTTACCATTTCTGGCCTATATGTGACCACAGTCCATAGCATTGTGATTGACTTATCCTCTGAAATGGTCCAGCAAGCCATGCAGTTCAAGAGTAATTCGGGATGGACAACAAATTCTGATCTTGTCAGTGATACCTATATGCCATAAAGTAATGAAAAAACTAACTAAAGCAAATATTAGTCTGGGCCTTTTACTCAAATTACATTGTGTGGTTAAACAGTATTCATCAAATGAACTCTGTATGCCAAAAATCCCGCAAATATAATTAACTGATTCAGAAATGAATGAACTTCCTGATACCAATTACAATTACAAGTGAAAAGCTTCACTTCTCACACACAACTCTCTCCATAACCAAATTATAATTATTGTTACTTATGACAATTTTAACTGTAGGTTCCTTAATCAGTAAGATAACATATCAACAATCTGAAGACCTAATAAGTTATTGTTCCACAAAGGCAAAATAATGAAAATGATAGAAATCTGAAATGTAAAAGATAGAAATTGTGGAAATAATCCAGTGTCAATGGAAAGAAGTGTGCAGAATTTTCTGCTCCCTTGAGTGGTGTGGGTAGTTGCAAAATAGGAAATAAGTATGAAAATATCATAATGCTAGCGTCAAAAGAGACATTTCCGGTTTTCCCCTGAGATGTAAGTAATAAGATCAGAATCTCACTAACAAATGACTATTACCCTTTTTATATGTATTTTCACCTCATTATTAGCCCACCTCTCATAATTTCTGTGCCGCTCCCATTTCTGCTCTTCTTCCCTTGGAAAGCAGATGGTACCAAATCCTGATATGAAAGTTAGGGCAGTAACCTGGCAGCAGCAGCTGACCATTTGCTTCTCAAGTCTTTATCCAACTCTGTCTTCATCACAATGTCTCTGCATCCTGGGGGACACGTTTCGCTTCACCCTTCCCACACACAGTTGGGTATCACCAAATCTTCAGCTTCACCATGTCATCATGGCTACTTTTGGACCAACTCAAACACCACTTCAGCACTTCAGGACCTCACATTGAAACTCAAGGATACCTATGCCTTGTATGGCTTGTGGACATTGGATGATTATTATGGTGAAAATAATATGTAAGAGTATGTGGAGAAAGCGTGAGATTGGCACTGGGTAAATATACTTACTTAACGAACCATTGCAGACACAATGGGGCCAAATAGCCTCCTTCTCTACCGTCCCAGCCAGACCCAAACCCGTACCCTATCCCTGTAACTCTACATTTCCCATGGCTAATCTAACCTACACAACCCTGAACACTATAGGTAATTTAGCATGGCCAATCCACCTAACTTGCACATCTTTAGACTATGGGATGAAACTGGAGCATCTGGAGGAAACCCACGCAGACAGGGGGAGAATGTGCAAACTCCACCCAGACAGTCGTCCGAAGCTGGAATCGAACCCGGGTCCCAGGTGCTGTGAGTCACTGTATCACCCATAAGATGTGTCATATGGCTCTTAGCTTCACTTCTTAGCACTCACATGGCACTGACTTGGGGACTGCCAGCCTTTTGTGACTCACATAGCTTTTTGGTCCAGAGGAAGGGGCACAAAGCTTGTCATGGTTGGAGATAAAGAGGTGGACATTTTGCTATATGGCGCTGTGCTATGTCGTTGTCATACTTATAGCAACTTACATCAATCAGTTGACCATCTCTGAAAAGAAAAAAGGGACCAGTCAGTAGTGGAGTCAATGGAAAGTGCTGTCAGTTTGGTGTTACCACAAGTCAGTCAACAAGCTCATTCAATGTCTGTCCAAGAGTTTGTTGACAATCTGTCCAACAGGTCATGGGCATTGAATCTCAGATTGGGCTCCAATCCAGCAGTCTATTTTCCAGCACGGCAAGGTCCCTGTCAGAGAAGCAAGAAGCTAACTTGCCGATCTGGGCCATTTAATTTGCGATAATGGCGCAGGATCTTGTTGTGAAGGGTACTTCCTGGCTTGCAGCATTTCAAGTGGTGTGTCACTGGGCTTTAAAGTTGGCACCAATGTCATGAAGATCACACAGTCCCATCAGGGCTGGTCCTCATGTTGCATGGAGTCACAGGCTGGGAACCATAGTGGTGGCTGCATAATTAATAAGATGAAGAGAAAAAGATTGAGGAGAAATGTTGCCATGGCCATGACAGATTCATGGGCACCATGAATTTTATTTGAAGAAATGCTTTGCACAAAATGTGGAACAATCCAGCTCAGCATTACTCCTTCATGTGCATGACCTTTCATCAGTGTAATAAAACCAGATCTACACTTTCGTTCAAATTCAAAATAGACAAGTTAACTCTGATCGGGGCATATCCGTGGTGAGTGTACCAGGGAATAATTGTCCCTGAACTCTTGTTTGTTTGAAAAAGGCATAATTCCTGGTAAGGTTCTTACAGAGGGAGCCAAACATGAAGTATCCTTTTTCTCATGAAGTAAGACATAGTTTTCTGCTTTTGTTTTGCTGGTTGAATGTTTTCCTTCTTTCTTTATTTATTTCTTTAATTTGCACTTGGAGAGCTAATATGCCATGATTAATACCTTATCTGGATGTAACTTTTGCTTCTGTACTTTCCCCATTACCTTTGACTTTTGTTTAATGAATAGCTATTGATATTTAACTCTCCTGCCCTCGTCTTATCACTGACCTCACATTTTGCTTTTCTCTTACTCTTTCAAACTGTCAAAATCTGTTACGTTTTTTCTTAATTCCAACAAAAGTGTGCTGATCTGGAACAATGGGGCTGAGTTTTACGAAGAGAAACTTTGCATTCAATGGAGCCAGGTTACTTCTGCATACCAACTTCATTTAGCGTCTTGCACAAAGTTACTGTTTATGTGACTATTAATGAATAAGAATCGGCATCCATGTTCCTGTTTGCAAGGGAAATTCTGAATAAATTGTATGACAGAAATAATAACTTCTTACAACATAATGCAGTGCGACTATAATGTTTGTTTACAGTCACTTTAGCAAGTGTGAGCCTTCATCTGTTACTCGAACAATTATCATTACAGACCACACTTGCAACTCCAGTTGTATCAATGTCACAGATTAAACTTCTAGTAATCATGAGATTAGTCAAGCCTCTTCATTCCTTCTGAGATTGGGCCCTGTTATTACTTTGCTCTTCAGCAGTATTTGCTTCAGGCATCATCATTCCCAGAACTTCAGAATGGATATTCATATCATCTGGTTCATGTTACTTCGTCTATTCTACAGTTCATGTTCTAACTTCATTTAGTGTTTCCGTAGATAAAAAGCTGAATCCTCTTCTCAGAACTCTCAATGAGTCATTCTCCTGTTATCAAGATTAAAGTTCTTCAGCATTCAAAGGAAGAAGATTAACTTGCACTCAAAGGTTCTTATGTGTTGTTTTCTAGCTGCCTGGTAAGACATCTTTTTTTCTGTAAAATGAAATGACTTTGTGCTTGCTGACTGCTACGTAAATAACAGTGAGCCTTTGGTCTCCTAGGTTCCTTCTTTTTGTGCTTTTTATTGTCGGAAGGTATTTCATCGCCTGTTTTCACTAAAGACAAGTTTTTTTCCTCTGATATTTGACAACCTTTAGTAGTATACATCCGGGAAACTCAGATAATGCAGTTATATGAATGTACTGAACATCTGAAGCCATCGAGCTTTGCAGTTCAGTGGGAAAGTTTTGATAGTATTGCCAAGCACCTGGTTAAATTGTCCCCATTCCTGGCTCAGTGACTGCCGAATACGAATCATCTGACCTTCAACATTAACCCCTCCATTGATAGGAAAGGTGGGCAATCATAAAACAAAAGAAAAGAAGTGTCATATATTTTGAATCATTGACTGAGTCAATACATTAAACAAGTGAAATAAAGCCATGAACTACCTTCACAAAGATAGTTGCCACCATCAATACATCCACTGTGCTCTTTTTGCTTCTTCCCAATTTAGCATTTTTTAAATGAGTGAGTAGTTTGAATTTTTTCTGATGGAGCTCCTTAGTTAAGGAGATTAAACTGCACACAGTACTCCAGGTGTCACCTCATTAGAATGCCAAATAACTGTAGCTAGACTTTCTTCCTCTTGCACAGCAACCCTTTTGCAATACCATGCATCCCCCAATTGCCTGTTCACTATTTGCAATTTGTGTATAAAGACAACCAAATCTCCGTGAATCCCCTCACTCACTCATCTCAACATGTAAAACATGTTTTATCTTTCCATTCTTCCCACCAAAGTGAATATTTTCATACTTCCTGACCTGATGCTTCATCGCTTACCTTCTTACCAATTATTTAATGGGTCTCTTTCCCTATCCAGCCTCTTCGCCGCCTCCTGACTGATAACTTCCCTACTTGACTCCATATTACAGCATAGATTCATAATCAGAGAAGCCTGTACCTTTAAGACAGTTGTATAACATCATAGAATGTGTCCATTCCAGCATAAAGGTATCTGCTTATAATTTAGTCTCTCTCTCTCTCTCTCTTTCTCAGTAAATGATGTCAGTCAATCAATTGATATGCAACAGCATCAGTAAATACAGAATACAGGCTATCCATTTAAGTATATGATGCTGTAAATAGTTTGTCTTGTAAATAAACTTCATGTTACCAAGCTCAAAGAGAACCCAGTCTTCATGAGCTTACATGGCTAACATTGAGAAAACCACATTGTGCATCAGTACTGTCAGCAAATTTGGATCAATTACAGTCAGTCCCCACGACTATAGATGCTAAATAACCCAGGCACATGCTCAGATCCACTGACAATCTACTAATTGGACCGAGCATACTGAAGATGTCCCATTTATTTCTACACTCTGTTTTCTGCCTATTAACTCAATCCATGTTAACATGTTATCACCAATCCTTTGAGACCTACACTTGCTTGTCATTCGGCACTGTATCGAATGTCATCTGAAAATCTAAATATACTGTTGCTACTCAATATCTATCCTCTTTGCTACAGCCTCAAAGGATTTTCATGGAGTTGCAAATACTGTTTTCCCTTTATTAAATTATGTTGCATCTGCCTAATGATTGTGCTTGTGACCACAGTAACAGGTTCTAACATTTTCCCTACATTGATGTCAGGCCAACTGAACTTCATATTTCTCTCTCCTTCATTTCTTGTACAGTGGACTTCCATGTGTCAATTTCCAACCCAGGGCCATGCCAGAAACTAGTCACTTCTGGAAGATCAAATCCTACACATGCACTATTTCTGCAACTACCTCTTTAAACACCAGAAAGTCAATTAACAAGTCTAGGGGATTTATTCACATTTATTTCCACTAATTTTGCTAGAAATGTCTTTTCTAACTGATATTGATTACTTCAAGTTCCTCACTATCATTAGACTTTTGACCCATCATGTTTTATGAATTTTTATTAGTTGGACTGTAAGGTCATCAGAAAGACAAATCTTTATTGCCTACTGCTAAGTGCCCTTGAGAAGGTGGTGGTGAACTGCCTCTGCCTTGATGCAGACTATGTGGTGAGATACAACTACAGTGCCACTAGGAAGGATTTCCAAGATTTTTAACACAGCAACAGTGAAGGAATGGCAATAATTTTACAGTCAGAATGATGCGTGATTTAGAAAGAAGCTCAGAGAAAGTCCCATTTATCAGCTGCCCTTGCTCCTTTAGGTGGTAGAGGTCACAAGTTTGGAAGATAAAATCTTGTTGTCGAGGAAGTCTTGCTGAATTGCTGTAGTGCACCTTGTAGAGGATACACCAGGAGTCTGATGTGATAGATAGGGTGATGATCAAGCAGACTACTTTTACCTGGAGGTGTCAATCTTCTTAAATCTTGATGAAAAGGCACTGTCCCAGGCAAGTGCAGACTCTTCCATCATACTCCTGAATTGTACTTTGAAGATGTTGAAAAGTGTTTAGTTAGCCAGGAAATAAGTTACTCACTTTAGAATACCTGGTCTTTGACCTGTTTTTGTAGCCACTGTATTTATATAATTGGTCCAATTTAGACTGTCATCAATTGTAAATTGCAAGTTGTTGATGGCTTGGGATTGAGCAATGTTAAAGCCATTGGAGATGCTTATCACCTGCATTAGTGTGGTATGATATGTTCTTTAGGTATTCTACCTGATGTCAGACAGAAAAATTATTTATTATCTTCACCTTTTCTTTAATCATTTTAATTTCTCAAGCTGCTCCTATAAGAGACCTATTTCACATTTGATAAACCTTTCCTTTTATGTACTTGCAAATGTTCTCACAGTCTGTAAATTTGGACTGTATTACTACATTAATCTCACGTTGTAGTCCTCCCCCTTTTTATTACCTCCTTTATCCTTTGTACTGTTTTTAGAGAATCACAATCGTCACTTTATTTAAATCAACATCATAAGCATAATATTCTTGTCTAATTGTGTTCTAGATTTTTCTGGTTACCCACAGTTGTCTCACTTGTCCAGGAGAGGTTTCATTATTTCATTGAAGGTCTATTCATTAAGGACAACGTGTTATTTCTTCAAATAGTTGCCACTGATTAACTACCATTCTATTTGTTAACACAATTTTCCAATCTATGTCAGCCAACCTGCCTCTCATACAGCTATAATTATCTAAACTCAAGTCCCTAGTTTCAATCCTAATAACATTACTCTCCGTATGAAATTATCTTATTGTGTTTACTCTTCCCAGAGCATCATTTACCATGAGATAAAAACCAAAAGAACTGTGGATGCTATAAATCAGGAACAAAAACAAAGTTGCTGGAAAAGCTCAGCAGGTCTGGCAGCATCTGTGAAGGAGAAAACAGGGTTAA
>JAHRHZ010000050.1:18449848-18473644 GCA_024137785.1 Ginglymostoma cirratum
CTTCACAGATGCTGCCAGACCTGCTGAGAGTTACCATGTGATAATTGATCAATTCTGGAGCTGGAGTGTGATAAGAAGGTGTCCTGTGCCAGTGATCCTTTCCTGAACAGAATTGCCTTGTTCTCTAATTTCCAATCTGTTGTCAAATGAGAACATAAGAAATAGGAGCAGAAGTAAGTCATTCAGCCCCTCAAGGCTGTCAACCAAATTGTGGCTGCTCTAGCCTAAACATTGACTCCTCTTTCATACCAGTGCACTATTACCCACATCATTAGGATATATTAAAAAAAAAATAAAAAAGCATCAACTAGTGGAAATGGAGTACACACATATATAGATAATATTTCCTTCATTAGTTGAAGAAAGTGAATGGTGAAAATTGTTGTTGAAACTTTCAGTTGTGAAAACGGAGAGTACATATGTTATATTCTCCAATACACAACATGTAACCTGGTAAAAAATTACCGAAAAGGATTTAAATGTCTATTTCTAAGCTTGAATCATGCTCATCTTTATTGTCATGAAAGTGGAGGATGTGCAGATTCAAGGTTATAACATAGAGTAGAAAATGTCAAAAAGAAATCTCATACACCTCCCAATGCAAAACAACAGAAGCAGAGAAAGTTGCAGAAGCCATACAGAGAAGCTTAAAGCTCCCTAAGGAAAGTACTAAGGATATTTTTGGTCTGCATAATGTGGGTCACATACTAATTTGAAGAACCCTCACTGCTGTCTCAGTAAAATAAAGATCACAGACATCCTTACGCTCTATTCATTTAGACCCTTTCATGTATACGCATTAGTAAAGTGTACAGGTCAGTCCACCAAAGACATTAAAAGTAAGCAACTTATCTGCTAAGCACGCACAATTAGATTTAGACATTAAATGGGGATGAGATCTGAACAAATAAAACTGGCTTGTGCCTGCTGCAGAGCTCTGCTCCTGAAGCTATGAATGTTCCTGGAGTCACAATGGTTGATCCTTCAGGAATCAGAGTTACATCTGCCAACACCTACTGTATTGCTGACTACCTGGAATTGTTGTGGTTTGCTGGCCCCTAGGGAGCAATTGGGTACCCCTATGGTCTCTGGAGAAAGTAGGCAGCTTCAGAAATTTGTACTAATTATTTTGGCTTCTGAGCCACTTGTGGTGGGATTGGGCAGGTTGAGCCTCACTCTGTGCTGGTCGTACATTAGTTTCTGACAACCTAAAAACAGCAACTCCTGACCTTGTGCACCCATGCTCTATCCCCAGAGCCTTGCTTTGTTCGTTTATCAGTGGCTCTGCATCTCCAAGGTTATTTCACAGTCTGCTGTGAAAGGCTGGGATTTTAGCCACTGGATTCATTAATAACACCTTCCTGCATTCATTTATCTTTTTCTGGTTTACCTGTATTTTTTCTATTAAAATCTGTTACATTTCTAACCATGTCCAATTAACAAAAAGTCAAATTCTTGAAATGTTCAACAAAATTTTCCCAACTGGATTGCACCTTTAAAAATGTCCTCAACTAAATTGTGACCCTGGCTATGGCTGTAAAGTGGCACAAAGTCCAATTGTCCTGGAGGTAGCCCATGAAATGCTGTCTCTGGGAGTCCTGTCCAATTGTATGTGTACCAAGGAGTTGAGAGGTCATATCAGATACTTACAGGGATTCGGAGTGAACTGCCAATTGGGAGAGATAGACTCTACTAAGTTAGCTGGGCAAGTGGGTCAGCACATTTTCTAATGCCTTCTGCAGAAATCATATTGAAGGGATGGAAGGATAGCTCTATACAAGATTCATACTGGCCAAGCAGTTGTCTTTCAGCATCTATTTTGCAGCATGGAATCTCTGGCTCCAATCGTGTCACTTGTCTGATACTGGGAGGCTGGTTTCAGAGGGCTAGTGGATGCTGAACACTGTAGGGACCTCTCTGAAGATGGCAAGATCTGATCCCCACTGGAAAAAAACAGCCCCTTTGAGGCCCCAGAATGACATAATTGACTCTTTGTTTCATTTGTACAGAACTTAAATCCCAAAACTTCTGACAAGTTTCTGCTGAGGTGGGAATACATCAGGGAACAGTCCTAATGTGTCTGCTCCAATATTCCTGACCCCACCAAAGTTTCATTCTTCTTTATGCACAAGGATTGATAAAACAATAAAGCAAGTTGGGAAAATACAGGAAGAATGAAAACGGTGATATTCTTGATATAAAGAAGAAAAAGTGCAATTTTCTGCTTATTGTTTCAATGGCTAAATGATTGTTTTGCTAATGATTGGCAAAGGACCTATTGAAAAAGTCAAAGAACGAAAGATGCTGGAAATCTGAAACAAAGACAGAAATTGTTGGCTAAATTCAACAGGTCTGGCAGCATTTGTGGAGAGAAAACAGAGTAAACATTTTGGATGCAGTAACCATTCTTCAGTTTTATTTCTTCCAGCAATTCCAGTTTTGGTTTCAATTTCACCTAATTTCATCCATCTGCAGGTAATTAATTCCCCAGTCAGCAGAGAGAAACTACATGCCACCAGTTCCCAACACGAAAATCGGAGCAATTTTCTGGAGGCTGCACTTTGCCAGTGCCCCCTCCAGCAACCCCTCTTGACCAGTATTCTCCAGTATCTCAGGGTGCACAGTATGGACAGCAACCACCTGTACCTCTATACATCAGCAAAATTCCAGTGTTACCATATCTGAGACTCATTTATATTACAGCTCAGCACTTCAATGCTGCACTTTAGAGTGCAGTGGCTCCTTACATTGCAATGTTGCTGCAAGGCCACTTTGCACACATGGACAACCATCAACAGGGCACATTTCGGTGCTCTTAGCTTACCTTCTTAGAACTGACTCATTTTGCATCTACTTGGATACTCACAGCATCACTGCCTTGCCATGTATCTTTGTGTTTTGTGCCTCATGCAGAATTTACAGGCAGACAGTAGTTTTGTGTAGACTTGTCCTTTCATGCAGAGAGAACTCCAGGCAGCTTGTCTTATTTACAAGCAATGATCAATCAAGGAGGGGCAGATATGTTGCTAGGCAATGTTGTGCTATGTCAATATCACAATTATGTCGGTAGCTTACATGGCAAACACACTGTATTAGCTTCAATCAAATGATCACATCTCAAGGACAAAGTGGAATAATCCTTAGTCAATTGAGACTTCAGTCAGTCAGGGGTTTCTCACAGTCAGTCAAGAGCAGCACATGCAGAGATCTAAGATAACAAGCATGGGGCTGGATGAACACAGCAGGTCAAGCAGCATCATAGGAGCAGGAAAACTTGACGTTTCGGGCCTAAACCCTTCATCAGAACATGCAGAGATCTGGTCAGTCATCAGTCAGGGTTGTCACTTCAAGTCAGTCTGGCAGTGGGCCACAGTTGGTCCCAAAGGTACTGCAAGAGAGGCAGCCATCAACATTCACCACCACACTGACATCGATGGTGGGGTGGAGACAGTGCATAACAATGTTTTTTTTAACTGAACTGAGCATCACGGGGTTCAGGAGATAAAGTGAGGGGCTGAAAAGCTAAATAAAAGAGTTGGTTTAGAATATGGGGAGCTTCCATCCTGATGGGATTGACATGCAGTATTAGGTAGAAACGTACACAAAGGTTCATGGAGTCAATATGATTGACAGGCAGGACTTACAGCTCACTTTGTGAAGAGCTTCCTGTATTCTTTCTGTTGTCGTCAGAATCAAAAATACACAATCAAAATGAAAACTGGCTGCAACCACATTTGGAGTAAATGGAATAGGTGAAGTCAGTGCTTATCTTTTAAAGGGAGTGTGATGTGAGGCCCTTCAATGAGCAAAAATTACATTCATCAGACACTTACCAAAAATAGGTCTTAATATCAGTAATTATAGAATTCTACATGGACATCACATACAGTGACCAATTATGTTGAATGCAAATCCTGGCCACAGCAATCCTAACTATGGTGTTGACCATTATGAATTATTCCTAGTAGTCTCTGTGAAACAGAAGTTATTGCAGGATATATATCAACACCTTCATTCTGCAAGTCTCAAATACACTCCAAGATCTCAGAAGTTGCACTAAGTGTTGGAGCTTCTTTCCTCTCACATTGAACTGCAAGTATTTCACAATACGCTCTTCGATACAATGCTGCCTTTCTTGGATCATATGAGGGATTGTGGCAGAGGAGCAGGCTAAATGTCCACCTAAATAATCTCTACTGTGTTAAAGGTGTGCATTGAGGCACCACATTGCCCTCATTATCAGATGTCTCCATATCCTAGTGTATGAAGGGTGATGATAAGCTGACATTTGTGTGTACTGTGACTGTCGACTGATCACATTGCAAAGGAGTTGTTGTGTTTCTGACATTCCTGTTATTGACTCATTGGATCCACGCCAATGGATCCAGGCACAGTAACTGTTCCTATCTTTGTGAGCTTAGAACAGTGGGCTGGTGCAGAAAATGATAAGGGCTATATGGGAATGGGTGCCCTGATGCACCAGAAATCTCCACCAGATATTGAAGAGTCACTGAATGCAAATCTCCAAGGAAAAAAAAGGTCCACTTACAGTGCAGAGGAAGTGCAGGAGGTGGCTCAGCCATTCTTTTTCAATAGCATATACTCCAGTCGTGAAAGGCGTTATTGAATGAGGGTGTCCTAACACTTCCTCAAAAAACTGTGCCATCTCTGGAAGATGCTAGCTGCATTGCATTATAGACTGTAAATACAAGTGCTTAGTCTAATGTGGGCAATTCTCATTAAGAGGAAGTTTTTCATTCAATCAATATCCAACTCACGTTTGATTACCATGTCAACATCTTAAAAAGATACAGCAGGTACCCTGAAAGCTTCCATGACAACTCTTATGTTCCTACTTCATTCAAAAGGCCATATGCCTTACAAGGAAGGCTGTCGGGAGACAATGGTTTCTATCAGCAATCATGACTGATAACTCCACTACACAATCCCCTGACTGTGATTGAATGTACATTGCAATGCCATCTTCCACTGAGCCCATCAAAGTCCATGCAACGACTCTTCAAGATGAGGGTCCTGTGCTTGCAAAGGTTTGGGGTTCCTTACAGTACAATCCAACTAAGAGTGTGCCACATAATCCTTGAAAGTAGTATCATAAAACAGCTGGGGTCTATGAAAAGGGGAATTAATGGTTGATAAGGAGCTGTGAGATTAATAGCATTTATCCAGGGAGGAAAATAAGGATGTTGATCAGGATTAATTGATTTTTTCAGAATTTTGCAGAATTTTTAATGCTAGCTAGAGCTTTTGACAGCTGTACATTTCTTTTTTCCAAGGTTAGTTGATGTTAACTTAGATCTAACTTGCAGTAACTTTAGTAGGCATTCCCTTAACTGGTCATAGGTTACTGCTTGAGTGTAAGGGTGGTGCTGTTGACCACTCTTTGATTTTGTTTCAAGGTTTTAGATTCATTGATTCATACATAACAGAAAAGACTCTTTAGCCCATCGAGTCTACATAGACTTAACTACCACTAAAAGTGTGTTAATCCCAATTGCCTGCACTTCCTATATCCTTGAATGCTGTTATGTAAAGTGTTCAGCCAAATATCTTTTAAAGGTTGTAAAATTTCCAGCCTCCACTATCTTTCCAGGCAGTGAATTCCAGATTCTCACAACCCGCTGAGTGAAAAAGTGTTTTCCCAAATCTCTTCTGAGTCTCCTGTCCCTTAGGCTAAAACTATGCCCTCTCATGATTGACACCTCAGCCAAGGGGAACAAGCTGCTCTCTGTCCATACCCCACATAATTTTACATATCTCAATCACATGCTCCTCTCAGTCTTCTTTGCTCTAAAGAAAACAATTCAAACGTATTTAGTGTATCCTTATAGCTCAATTTCTCCAATGCAGGCAACACTCTGGTGAACCTCCTCTGTACCCCTTTTAGTGCTACCACCTCCTTCCTGCGGTGAGGTGACCAGAACTGCACATAGCACTCCAGCTGTGGTCTGACCAGCACGCTAGACAACTCCAGTAGCATTTCCCTGCTCTTATATCCTATGCCACAACTGATGAAAACAAGTGTCCCATATGCCTTTTTAACAGTCTCATGCATGTGCTCTGACAATTTCAGGGATCTGTGAATAATGACCACAAGATCTTGCTGTTCCTTTAAGCAACCTGGTGTCCTGTCATTCATTAAATGCCCTTTCATCTTGTTTCGTCTACCAAAATGCATCGCCTCACATTTATCAGGGTTAAATACCATCTGCGACTGGTCTGCTGAACTGATCAACCCATTGATATCTTCCCATAATCTACAAATATCTTCTTCACTGTTAACCACTCTACCAAGCTTGGTAATGTCTCCAAATCTGCTGAACATTCCCTCACATTTTCATCTATAGAGTTTATATATAAAACAAACAAGGGTCCCAGTACTGATCCTTATGGCACACCGCTCGACACTGGCCTCCAGTCACTCAAACACCCTTCTACCACTAAGCTTTGTACCCTATTACTAAGCCAGTTTCTCATCCACTTTGCCAAGTTTTCCTCAATCCCATGTGCTTTAGCCTTCTCAATCTAAGGATTTGCTAAAATCCATGTAAACTATATCAACTGAACTTCCCTCAGTGCTGAGCTAAGCACTACCACTGCCACTTCAAACTGTTTAGTAAGTCATTACATCACATCCTGAAAATAAATTTAATGATGTAATAAGGAGTTCCTCAGGATGGTGTCCTAGACCAACCTATAGGTATATTCACATCACTTTACAAAAATCTTCAACAACATCTCTGCTGGATTTGGAAAACATTTATTTTGTCTTACGTTTAGAATCATAGAATCTCTCCAGTGCGGAAAAGGCCATTTGGCCCATCAAGTCCGCACCGAGCCTCTGAAGACCCTCCTACTCACACCCAGCTGCCTACCCTATCCCTGTAACACCACACTTACCATGGCCAATCCACCTAACCCGTACATCCTTGACCATCTTGTCTTCTCATAGATGTGGCCTAATCTTTTGACTATTTCCAATATTTTAACTTCAGATTTCCAGCATCTGCAAATTTTAAAAATTCAAACATATGAGCATTGCTAGCTGGGTCAGTATGTAATGCTTATTCCTTATGTAAGCATATAAGGAATATATGCTTATATAATTCTACATTGTCTGTACTGGAACAAATTGGTTTGGAGTGCATCAGATTCTGAAGCACACAGCTTCAGTACTATTGCTGGAATGTTACCAGGACCCATACATTTTCAATATCCCATGCCTCCAGGCTTTACTTGGATACACATAGAATGAATCGAATTGGCCGAAGACTGACAATGTTGGGGACCTGACCAAAAATTGCTACAAATGCTACAGCCTTATTTTTTGGCACTAATGTATTGGGCTCCACTGTCAATATGGATGTCTCTACAAGCACTGTGTGGTGGTCAGTCTTACCAATTCTGTCATGGATTGATGTGTCTGCAGCAGACAGATTGATAAGGTTGATGTTTTTTCCACTTACATGTTCCTTCACTGCCTGCTGCACACCTGGTCTGGCAGCTTTGTCCTTTAGGACTCAATCATCTCAATCAGTAAGGCCGATCCTGAGCCAATCTTAGTGGTGAACATTGAAGTCTCCTACCCAAAATGCATTCTGTGCCCTTGCCACCCTTAGTGTTTCCTCCAAGAGCTGCTCAACATGAAGGTGCAATGATATATCAGCTGAAGGAGGGTAGTACATGATAACCAGCAGTAGCTTTCCTTGTCTATGTTTGACTTGATGCCATGAGACTTCATGGGGACCGGACTCAATGTTGAGGACTCCTTGGCCACTCCATCCTGACTGTATACACCTTTATTTTTGGGACTGTCCTGATAGGGTGACAGCACATTGATGATAAGGACATATCTAGGGATGGTCATGACATTGTCAGTGACATTGTTAAGTTTAAGCCTGTGAGTACGTTATATCAGACTGTTGCCTGCCCAGTTTGTCAGGCAGCTCTCCCAATTGTGGCACTCGCCTCAGATATTGGGAAGGTGTATTTGACTGGTTTGACATTGCTGGATTTGCCATTGTCATTTTCCATGCCAAATCTGATACCAGATGGTCTGTCCAGTTTCATTCCTTTGAAGTAGTTGGTAAAATCTGAGTGGTTTGCTCATCCATTTCACAGGGTAGTGGGTGTGGAGTCACATGTGTGCAGAGATTGTAATGACAGCTACTTCCTTCTACAAAGTACATTAATTTGTGAACCAGAAGGGTTTTTCCAGTGACTGACTCATCGTCATCATTATACTTTTAATTCTAGGATGTATTGAATTCAGATTCCATCATCCGGCATTGTGGAATTTGAACTCACATCCCCAGCACATTCTGTAGGAATGGAATTGATAGAATTTTAAATCAATAAATAAATCTGGAAATAAGGGCTGGTCTAATGGTGATCATGAAATAATTTTTGATTTTTCATTAAAATAAAATTAGATTTACTCGTACTCTTTAAAAACAAAACCTGCCAGCCTCATCTGGTTGGGCCGACATATGATTTCAGACCCATAGCAATGTGTTACACTCTTAACCAGCCCCTGAAATAGTCAAGGAATCTATTCCCTTCAAGGCCCATTAGAAATGAACAATAAATACTAGCCTTGCTAGTGACATCCATATTCCATGAAAGAATAAAGTAAAGGTTGCCTCAAAACTCCAGGAAAGAAATGAGCAATTTATACCTTTGTTTTTAACACAAGTGAAAGATATTAATTATATTCCTTCAAAGAAAGAGTTCAAAGCCTCCCTCTTTAAAGAGCTTTCTAGATTAAAATAAATTTAATTACCCTCCTACAAACAAAACACGAGTAAATATTAATTGGAAGAGACTTGTCAATAAAATATAATTCAAATCTAGTCATTGATCTCAGCACCAAAAACACTTAGATGATTTTTATCTCATGCTCATCAGTCCAGTTTTGAAAAACAGTTTTCATTCAAAACTTTACCTTGGCTGTTTTCTGTGTGGGTACTACTGAAACTGCAGAGTGGTTTCAACTCCTGCAGTTATTTGATTTTTGCTCATAAATTTATCTTTTTTCTTTATGTTGACATTGGTGAGAAATGCATGCAAAGTTCTCAATGAGATATCATGAATTAACCTAAAGTATCATTTTGCTAAGAGTGACTTTTTTAGGGAACAAATTATGAAAGGAAGGAAGATTTACATTGCTATATCACCTTTCATGACATCAGGGTATTCCAAAGCTCTTTACTGTTGTGAAAGTATTTTTAAAGTGTCATCTTTGTTGCAAGGCAGGAAGTGCGGTAACTATTTTTCAGGTATCAAGCTTCCACAAACAAGAATGTGATAAAGTTTAGAAAATTTATTCCAGTGATGCTGGTTGAGGGATTTTTATTAACAGAAAACTGGCAAGAACTCCTCTGTTCTTCTTGTAATAGGGCAGGATTTTCTTCAGCAGAGACGGCAGGCAGCGCTCTGGTTTAATGTCTCTTCCAGAGGAGGGGAATTAGAATCAAGCCTGATTAACTCACAAATATACATCAGAAGCACGCACATTACGTTACACTTGCTCTGATGGGTGTTCACGATTCTGTTGGTGTGGTGGAATGACAAAATAATTGTCAAAATGCTCAATCTGTATGCTGTACCACATAAACTCACAGTTATTTTAATGTGAATTGTTTGTCATCTCGAATGAAACCATTTTGTTTTCCACATGTGTTATAATTAGGATTTATTCAAAAATCAACCCAAAGGTGTTTGGGCATAAATCTATATACTGGATGCATATTCTTTAATTTTGACAGCATTCAGAAAGTCATTCAGACTAAAGAGTTTTGTGAACATTTCACTGATGCACTCCATGTCCAAATTCTTTGTCTAAGGGCTATGACTCACTTTAATGTTGCCATTCACTGTGTAGTTACTCAGGACTGTGTTTCATTCAAAGCGATTGCTTTTAGAATCATAGAGTCATAGAGGCGTACAGCACAGAAATAGACCCTTCAGTACGACTTGTCCATGTCAACCAGGTTTACTAAACTGAGCTATTCCCATTTGCTTGCGTTTGGCCCATATCCTATTACTTCAAAACGTTGCTGAAGGAATGATTATAACTAGATATTTTAAGTTTTACTATTATAGTTACCTTGTACTCCTATGTTCATTTAATTCTGTGTACTACCCTAGCTGGATTTAACAAATTTGTGTGCAGAGGTCAGTGACGACCGCAAGGTAGTGACCGTGCTCAGAAGTACATTTGACCAGTGGTTGCACCACAATTAACTTCAGTTTTTACAATTGTTGCTGTCAGCTTGAATTACTCTGCGAAGGCAGCAGAAAGGCACTAGGATCTAGTCTGATCTCCTTATCAGATGTGTGGCTCCAGTGTGAACATCCCTGAAGAATGATCTTATAGCTGCTCCAGAGGCCAGCAAAATGGGGTTGGCTGAATCTCAACGGCAAGAGAGCTGACCAAAGAATCCATGATTGTCAGAGTAACATGATGGAAAGTTTACATATTCCACACAAGTGACAAATCTTATCACATTTTCAGAAGTTCTCATGAAATTTCCACGACAGGCAATCCTTTAAATTAAAAAAAATCTGTCATCAAAAATTGATCTCTAAAAGTCCTGGACCTCTGATGTTTGCACCTCTTCTTCTTTTTAGATTGAGAGACTTTGTTCTCCTATCTGCTTTTACCTTGGCTGAAAGGGGAGGCTTCTCTTGTTCATCTTGACCCTCAAAAAAAGGCAGAGGCAATTGGAAACTTTATCGGTGTGTATTCCTGCATTTGCAAGGGAGACACATTCTTCCCATGGGAAAACTGGATGGCCTTGAGCTGTTACCAAACATTGATTTTATAATTCTTTCACACGAGTGCAACTGCATTATTTGAATATACAAACCATTTTTGAAGACACATGATTTCGTTGTTCCAAATATGGCCAAATTCCGTCTATGACATTTTAATCATAAATTAACACTAGGGCTCATGCACAGGAAGGAGTGGCAGGAGGCAAACAGATGACAGAACGTTGTGTTTTAATCCTGTTTTGATGGCACACCTAGCCTTTATTGGAACATCCTGTCCGTTTATTGTCCCAGTACAATGTCTTAATGTCTTAGAGTGGTGTATCTGGCCTTCTTTTCATGGGGAAGGGGCTATGTGTTCTAGGCCAAGCATTGTTCACACAAAAGTATTACCGTTTCACTGTCCTGTGTGATTCTTTTGTAACCCTGGAACATGGCCACTTGTTTTAACTCCTTGTCCTCTTTGTCCTGCTTTGTTCTGATAAGATGTTTGATTTCATGCAACATTATCAGGCTGCATTAATTCAACTATTAATCGTACATTACTTGAACCAAATATGATCCAACCTAAGATTTATTAAATGTTTACTTTAACTGATTGTTCACTTTTCATTGGCTTTCTGTGTCTTCTTCAGCTACTTTTGCTTATATGTTTAGTGAGAATCATTCTCGTGTGTTCCCACCAATCTTACTGGCTTTGGATTTGGGCCATGTTGCATTTAATTTTCAGGTGCTGAGCAACATTCTCTGTCCCCAAAGTGTTGGGTATTTATTACTTATTCATTCATAGACACCATTAGCAGAACCAACATTTAGTGAGCATTCTGAACTGTCTTCGAGAAGGTGTTCTTTAAACATCTCAAAGCTTTGTATTTCATTGTCATATTTGTGGGTAGATGGCTGCCATCAATCCTCTTTCCTTGACTGGGTTGAAGGCCCAATATGGTTTACACAACTGTTAGTGAGTCTTAACTAGCAGCAGCAGCTTATGTCTTAACAAGATGTAATTTATTTCACGATAGCAATGAGGTAACTTGTCATTAGATAGTTTGACATCATTGCTGAACTATTGTGAGACATAGATGACAGATCTGTCCCCTTCAGAATCCAGAGCTATTCTCCACACTTGCTGTTCCAGTATTGTATGATATCAGGTTAAGTGGATTTCAATGCAGACTCAAACGTTAGCCCTATCCGAGCCACTACTTTACATAACAAGTATGCAACACCAATATGCACACAGTGCTGTTAGGGAGAGAGTTCCAGGCTTTGGAATGTGTGGAAGTGGAGGATTCTCCAAGACTTGAAGGGGAGGTTGTGGTGTTTTCGAGACTCTGCTGCCCTTCTTTTGATAAAATGCCTCACAGGAATCTGGTTAGAAAAATTAAAACACAAAGGATATGAGTAATGTACTGGAATGGATTCATGATTGGCTAACAGACAGAAAACAGGGATTAGGAAAAACATTGTCATTCTCACTTTGAGATAACAAGGTGTAGAGCTGGATGAACGCAGCAGGCCAAGCAGCATCAGAGGAGCAGGAAGGCCTACGTTTTAGGCCTAGGCCCTTCTTTCTTTATTGCAAGAGATTTAAGTACAGCAGTAGTGAAGACTTGATTCAATTTTATGGGAGTTCGGTTAAACAGGGCCTAGAGTTTTAAGTGTAGTTTTGGTCTTACCTCGGGTAAGATACTATAGCAATTGAGGCAATGCAACAAAGATTCATGGGACTTGTTCACAGGATGGCAGGACTGTCCTATGAAGAAAGCCTGGGACCTGGGCCTGTATTCTCTAGAAATTCAGTAAGTTAGAAGTGATCTTATTGAAACTTACTAAGCATTTAAAGAGATAGTTAGGGTAGATGCAATTAAGATGTTTTTGCTGGGTGGGGAGTCTAGACCCAAGGAGTGAGGTGCTGCATTTTAGAAAGGCAAATCAGGGCAGAACTTATACACTTAATGCTAAGGTCCTGGGGAGTGTTGCCAAATAAAGCTACAATGGGATGCAGGTTCATAGTTCCTTGAAAGCAGAGTCACAGGTAGACAGGATAACGAATATGGCATTTTGTACACTTGCCTTTATTGGTCAGTGCATTGAGCATAGGAGTTGGGAGGTCATGTTGAGGTTGTACAGGACGTTGGTTAGGCCACTTTGGAATGCTGTGTTCAGCTCTGATCTCCCTGCTATAGGAAAGATGTTAAGCAACTTGAAAGGGTTCAGAAAAGATTTACAATTATATTGCCAGGGTTGGAGGGTTTGAGCTATAGGGAGAGGTTGAATAGGCTGGGACTATTTTCTTCGGAGTGTCAGAGGATGGAGGGTGACCTTATAGAAGTTTATAAAATCATGAGAAGCATGGGGTGCATAGCGACGGTCTTTTTCCCAGGGTAGAGGAGTCCAAAACTAAAGGTTGTAAGTTTACACTGAGAGGGGAAGATTCAGTAGGGACCTAAGGGACAACTTTTTCACTCAGAGGGAGATATGTGTATGAAATGAACTGCCAGAGGAAATGGTGGATGCTGGCACAATTACAACATTTAAAAGGCACCTGGATGTGTATATGAATAGGAAGGGTTTAGAGGGAAATGAGTCAAATGCTGGCAAATGGGACTAGATTAATGTAGCATATCTGGTTGGCATCGATGAGTTGGACTTTTTTTTATTCATTTTGTGGGATGTGTGCGTCGCTGGCTGGCCAGAATTTCTTGCCCATCCCTAGTTGCCCCTTGAGAAAGTGATGGTGAGCTGCCTTCTTGAACCGCTGTATTCCTCCTGCTGTGGGTTGACCTACAATGCTTTTAGGGAGGGAATTCCAGGATTTTAACCTAGCAACAGTGAAGGAACAGCAATATATTTCCAACTCAGGATCGTGAGTGACTTGGAAGGGAACTTGGAGGTGGTGGTGTTCCCATATATCTGCTGCCCTTGTCCTTCTAGAAGGAAGTGGTCGTGGATTTGGAAGGTGCTGTCTGAGGATCTTTGGTGAATTTCAGCAGTGTATCTTGTAGATAGTACACACTGCTGCTATTGAGTGTCGGTGGTGGAGGGAGTGGATGCTTGTGGGTGTAATGCCAATCAAGCAGGCTGCTTTGTCCTGGATGGTGTCAAGCTTCTGAAGTGTTGTTGGGGCTGCACTCATCCAGGCAAGTGGGCAGTATTCCATCACAATCCTGATTTGTACCTTGTAGATGGTGGGCTGGCTTTGAGGAGTCAGGAGGTGGGTTACTCGGCACAGTATTCCCAGCTTCTGGCCTGCTGTTGTAGCCACTCTATTAATGTGGTGAGTCCAGTTGAGTTTCTGGTCAATGGTAACCTCCAGGAAGTTGATAGTGGGGGATTCAGTGATATTAACACCATTGAATTTCAAGGGACGGCGGTTAGATTGTCTGTTATTGGTGATGGTCATTAGCCTGGCATTTGTGTGGCGCGAATGTCTGAATGACTGAAGAGTAGGTTTCCATGCTGTACACTTCTATGTCTGTACGACTCTTGAATGAGACACAACTTAAGTCAGAGATGAGGAGAAATTATTTTACTCAGAAGATTGTGAATCTTTGGAAGTGTCTACTCTGTGTAAGCAGAACAGAAATAGAATTCCCTCCCTCATGCCATTGTGGGTCAACCCGCAGCAGGTGGATTGCAGTGGTTCAAGAAGGCAGCTCACCATCACCTTCTCAAGGGCAACTAGGGACGGGCAATAAATGCTGGCCAGCCAGCGACACCAAAACCCCACAAAATGAATATTAAAGAACTTAGTCTCTGAGTATGTTTAAGGTAGAGATTCATAGATTTCTGATTACCAATAGCATACAGGGTTATGGTGATCAAATGGGTAAAAGGAATTGATTGTTTGATCAACCATGATCATGTTGAATGACATAACATTCTTAATGAGCTGAATGGCCTTCTCCTGTTCCTATGTTCCTTGTCCTTCAACATAGTAGAAATTGGGGCTTGAAGTTGGTAACCTTGGGAAAGGCCAATCTGAAGTTCTATTGTTTATGCAACAAAAAGTCTAACACTTACTTGAGACCCTCTCCTGAGACTGATTTTCCCTGCCATCAAAGGATTATACAGAACATCAGAATACTATTCAACTCATCCTGCACATTGCGACTCTTTGAAACAGCTCTCCAAACAATGATAAGGATAAAGAGCTTTTCTCCCTCACAAGCTCTTTACCGAAAGCTCTGAAATTTATTCCATTTAAGTGGATATTCAAATCCCTTTTGAAAACTGCTGTTGAATCACCTTCCATCATCCTTCCTGATATTGCATATCCCATTCATTAAAATATTTTACTCCTCCTACCATTGGTTCTTTGGCCGATTATTTTAAATATGTGAACTTGACTCTGCTGCCAATGATTTTTTAAAAAAAATTTACACCACATTTCTATTAAGTTTGTACTAAACATTTTCTGCTTGAAGGAGAAAAATTTCAGCTTCTTTAGTCACTCCAAGTAAGTAAGTTGCTCATGCCTGGTATCACTCTCATATATCTTTTCTGACCTTACACCCCCAGCACTTGGTGATCCTAAAGAGTGGTGTCACAAATGGAACACAGAACTCTGATTGGGTCCTAACCAGTTATTTATGCATATTCATTACAGCATTAATGCCTGCATTCAGGAAACCAACCTATAAAACTCTTGCAAATATAAAGATAAGAAAGAATGTGAGCTGACACATCCTCAATTTACCCAACTCTCTAATCATTGGTCATTCTAGGTAACCAGTTCTGAGGACACTGCCTGGAACAAGGACAAAGAGGAGATCCATTCATGACCACACTGGCCATCGCTGACTGTAGTTAGCACCACGCAAAGCTTCTGTGAGCCCGAACACTGATTACTGCCCTGTCCGTAGTTCCTTGACTTACTGTTCACCACGCCTCTAGCTCCTGCAATCACCCACAAGATCCAAATATCTCACATCTCTCTGTGCCTGCTATTTGAAGGGCCTACCTCCCTGAACCCTCTCCCTAAGTCCATTGTCAATGTGTGCTGATGCAGCACCAACAGCATTCCCACACCTCTGCTACTTACCTTTTTTAGGCTACTTGCAAAACACCATTCCCAAATAAATAAGGTTTGAAGCTTAACCCCTGGGTCACCTCAGACCTGTCTGTTAGTGCATGTCCCCTACAAGGTGGATCTGAACTTGTGAGCCATTGTCTGTGTTTCTTTGCAACTGTTTGGCAGAATGAATAAGTAATAGACACAGTCATCACAGTTTTAGTTTTCACTTTGCCTAGCACAAGCATCTAATTCTTCTCATAAAGCTAGAAAATAAAGGGATGGAGAGGATCAATGGGTTAGGATGTAATATATATTGAAAGAGTTTTCAATATCGCCACTAGTGCTATGCCAGGTTAATGAACATGTGACTGAAAGAGTTGGCAGGCAAAGAGCTGAGGTAGGGAAAACGCTAATACATCCTCCTATGACACCAGGCTGCCAGCTTTATACTGGATGCCATGTGTCTCCTTGTTATGGCAGTGGTGTTAATGTCCCTAAGTGGCAGCACTTGCCCTTCTGCTAATTGCTTGATGAATAAAAATCTGTCCTGGTCAAGTGCTTCGGTCTCCTCCCTCGTGTGAGGCTGTTTCCTGGAGTGTTCAAGAGAAAGGTGGGACGAGGATCAATGTACGATTTTGTAGTTTTGAGGGAAGCAACAGTTTTTGAACTTTTGGGTGCATGCAGAAAAAAATGTGTGCTAAATGTTTATTGAGATTTAAGTATGACTATGACAAGTGGAAAAGGAAGACGTTGATTGTAGACAGGGTAAAAATGAGCTCCTTGATGGGCTGCCCAGCAAAAAAGCTGACATATGTGTGAAGATCTAGAGGGCAAAAACCGTAAAAATGAAAGCAATACTGAGAAATGAACTTACTGTTGTGATATAACTCCATTTTGAAGTATAAAAGATGAGTCAGACCAGAATGTGTTATTTTCAAAAGTGAAACAAAGAACTGGAGATCTGAAACCAAAAAAAAAGTTGCTGGAGAAGACAACAGCCCTGATAGTGCCTGTGGGGAAAAAGCAGAGGTAATGTTTCAAATCCCGTGATTCTTCATCAGGACTGTCCTTGAAACATTAACTCTGCTTTCTTCCTACAGATGCTGTCAGACCGGCTGAGTTTCTCGATTACATTCCGATGTTATTGACAGGTTTGACTGTGTTTTTGTCTGTGGGGTGTGAACTTTTCTTTTATGTGCATGCTGCAACCTGGTTTGGGGAAAAGGCTGCTCAAATTCACATGATTTGCAAATTCTCATAATGGCTAGCTTGTCACCCACCACTGTTCAGAGGAAGAGAGAGCCTATCTGTCTTGTAAACCTGTTTCGCTTCATTGAGTGCAAAGCAGTTGCCAGGTTCTCCTAGTTATACCAGTAGCAATGCTTCAAACATATTTTATTGGCTGCAAAGTGTTTATTACATCCTCAAGTGTAAGAGTGTGAACAAAGCTTTATAAATGCAAACTATTTCCATCTGAGACATAATACTGAATTGTCAGCATGGTGTATTTTGTTCAATTGCCTTTGCTGGTATCTGCTGGAACATTATCATTAGTTGTATTATTATTTGATTTCCATCCTGTTGCTATGCATATCATACATCTATGCTTAATTACATAAAAATAGGTGAAATATTAATTACAACTTATATGCCAATTGAAAATAATTGTCAATAAGAATGGGAGCATGGTTCAGTGAGATTAGTTTTAATTGCTTCAACAGAGAGTGACTTGCATTTTTGTGAATTAGTGGCTTTTTGTTTCACTGATGTGAATTATGACCTGACTAAACAGCAACAATTGTAATTTCTTTTCACAAAATAAACAGAAGACACTAGATAATGAGCAGTGTGCAATTTAACAGTATTATTCTATTATCAGTGTCTCTTGCAGACTAAAAATCAAATAGCTTCTGAAGTTCAGCAGATACTGGGGATGACCTATCCAACCTGAAGTTTGTGGAACAGAATGAGGCCATTCAACCCCTTACGTTTCTGCTCTCTGATAAGCAAAGGAGTGAGAAATTATCACGGGCGGGCAGGAATGTGGAATGGTCGAATCAGCCATGATCATATCGAATGGCAAAGAATGCTTAAGAGAGCAAGAAGTAATTAGAAAATAATTATTGATCCTATTGTTGCTAGAGTTCAGGAAAGTCATTCAGCATATCCCTGTGTTTCTCATTGAAATTTGGTTTTTTTTGATTATTGTTCTATATTTTACAGTCTTTCTATTTTTTCTTTTCCCTTACTTCATTTAATTTCAGCCATCTGTCATTATATGAACAAAATAATGCTACTGGACATGAGTCTCATTAATATTTCTTTCCTTTATCCCCCAGTCACAAAGTACTGCAGCTTGTTTAGTAGATGGCTATAACTGAAGTTGATGTATGGTGTAAAATCACATTTGACTTAATGTACATGTAACTAATATACCAAATATTCATCAATGAGAATCCATACACACAAACATTTAACTAAAAATTATGAGGCTAGACTTTCCAAGGAGTTGCAATCTCATCCAGATTGCCTCTTGTGTCTTTCTTTTTCACAAAAGAAGGCAGCTCTGCATTTTTCAAAGGTGCTTCAGCTCAAGCTCCCTCAGAAATACAAAAGCATGCTTCTTTCTGATAGTTGTTCCATAGTGTAGAAGAAGGCAAACCATTCCCCTTTTCATAGCAGCCATTCACCATAATCAGAAATTTAAAGGTCCCTGCAGCCACATTGACATCTATTGTCAAATGATGAGTACATAAACTAAGTGTGATGTCAGGGATCTGAGAAATTAGGGTGCCAGCTGGGAAAGGTGCTATTTGTGGAAGGGTAGGTTGCCCGTGGTTAGGATGTCAGATGCATAGAGGGTAAAGTGTCAGCTGGATAAGGTGTCAGTTAATATGATGGCAGCTGGTGAAGGGATCAGGTAGCAGGGGATAGGAAGCCAGATGAATATGGTATAGGCTGCCAGGTAGATAGGTTGCAGAGTGGGCAAGGAATGTGGTGCAACTTAGGATGTAGGATGCCATGTGGGTTAGGTGCTAGTCAGCGCGGTAACTGATGCAGTGTTTAGAGTAGTTCACAGTGGGTGGGATAAATCAGCTCGAGCGGAGGGTGGGTGCTGTAATCAGGGGGTGGTTGAAGTCCAGTGGTGGGGCAGTTGGATTCAGGTCTGGGTGAGTCAGCTCTAGCAGGTTTGGATTAGATGGAACCCAATGATGGTAGTTTGTTAATGGACACAGCACACTTTCCAGTCCTGTTTCCTGTACTTCAATAAATACAGAACAGTTCATTCTAGTCAATCCTGATCTGAAGGTTGTTCTAAATATTTATGTGTTAGTCAGCTCTGCCACTTAATTATCTCAATATTGGTATAGATTTTGGGGTACTTCTATGAATATGTGAAGAGAAGAAGATCGGTGAAGCAAATATAAGTCTCTTATAGTCAGAAGTGGGGAAAAATGTAATGAAGAATGAAGAATTGCGAGAAGAATTGAAAACACATGTTGGTTCTCTCTTTACAAACAAAGGCTCAAATAATCTCTCAGAAATGTTACAGAATGAAAGGTCTGGTGAGATGGAGAAATTGAAGGAAGAAAATAGTGGTAGGGAAACTGAAAAATTAAGGCCTGACAAGTCACCAGCATCTGATAATCTAACCCTACAGTTAAAAAAATGTGGTTTGGAAATATTGGGTGCTTGTGGTCATCTTTCAAAAGCCTATAGAGACACTAGAGCAGTTTCTACAGATTGGAGGATGGCAAATATAACATCATGATTTAAAAAGGTTGGGGGAGAGGAAAGAAAAGCATACAATTATAAACTAGTTAGCCTAACATCAGGGAAAATGCCAGAGTCTGTTATAAAAGACGTGATAACAGAACATTTATAAAGTATTAATACAATAAGACAATGCCAACATGTGTTTTTCAAAGGCAAATCATGGTTAATAAGTCTAGTAAAGTTTTTTCAGGATATAGCAGGTAGAATAGATAAAGGGTGCCAGGGTTGTGGTGTATTTTCATTTTCAGAAGGCTTTTGGAGACATAGAGTTATAGAGCTGTATAGCATGAAAGTAGACCCTTCAGTCAAACTCGTCCATGCTGACCAGATATCTTAAATTAATCTAGTCCCATTTGCCAGAATTTGGCCCATGTCCCTCTAAACCCTTCCGATTTGTATACCAACCAGATGCCTTTTAAATATTGTAGTTGTACCAGCTTCCACCACTTCCTCTGGCAGGTCATTCCATATCTGCTCCACTCTCTGCGTGGAAAGGTTGCCCCTTAGATTCCATTTAAATATTTCACCTCTCATCTTAAACCTAAGCCCTCTAGTTTTGGACTCACCTATCCTGGAGAAAAGATCTTGACTATTCATCCCATCCATGCCCCTCATGAGTTTATAAACCTCTATAAGGTCATCCTTGCTCCAGTTTCACAACATCCTTCCTATAGCAGAGAGACCAGAATTGAACGCGGTATTCAGAAGTGGCCTAACCAATGTACTGTACAGCCTCAACATGACCTCCCAACTCCTAAATTCAATGCACTGACTAATAAAAGCAAGCATATTGAATCCCTTCTTCAATACCATGTCCAACTGCAACTGCACTTTCAAGGAACTATGAACCTGCACCGCAGGGTCTTGGATAAGGTCTCAGACAAGAGGTGAGCAAAACTAAAGCCTATAGAATTTGGACATTGTTCATTGACTTGGCTTGAGAATTGGGGCAGACAGAAAACAGAAGGGGAATAAATGTGTCTTTTTTCTGGATGATAGACTAGGGGGATAACAAAATTATCACTGCTTGGATCCCAAATATTCATGATATTCCTGTACTCCTTTATGTGTGTCATAGACATAGGCAATGCACAGCACAATCCTCAAATCCTTAGAGAAATACGACCAACAATGCCTCAACAAAATTCTGCAAATCCACTGACAGGTTAGGCAAATCCAGTATTAATGTCCTCTCAGGCTCACATCCATCTCATCAAGGTGCTGCAGGTAACCAAACGGCTGGATTGGGTAGGACACGATCTCCCAAAATGTGCCCTTTACTCCACGTTTCATCATGGCACCTGGTTAATAGGAGGGCAGACAATATGTTACAAGGAGGTTCTCAAAGCCCACCTGACAGAATGCACTATCCCTGCAATTCAAGTAAATTTGTTGCCCAGAACCACATACATTGGAAGAGAAGCATCTGTGAAGGTCTCAACCATTTCAAGGTTCTCCAATGGGTAATGGTAGAGGCCAAACATTAACAGTTGAAGGAGCATGCAACAACCTGAGCATCTTACTCATACACCTCATGAAACACCACTGTCCAATCTGTGATACAGTGTGCAGATTCCATTTTGAACTAAATAGTAACCTCAGAACTCAAAACTCGTCAGTTTAAGGAATTCATCCCCAATGCTAAGGGACTAATTATTCTTACTTTTTTTTAAACAAAGACAATAACAGTTATGTTTTGTTAAACATTGTACAATTTTGTGGCATTGCTCCTTCTTTTAATGGCTGTGTGTTTGGACTCCTCTAAATGGCCTGGACTGTAACTCCCACCTATCCCTTTCTCTGTGAATACTCAGAAGTCTATCTACCCATACATCACCTTATTGAATACCAACAATTCTGAGGCATTTAAAGGAGACCTCATCTGTGATCTTTCTGTCTAACAAGTTGGCTTTGACTGCTGATACTCAAGCCTGCATCACACCATGGGCAGATAGACGTGTAATAGGATATGGCAGCATAGGAATTATGTTAGTGAACTGGTGACCCAGAGGCCTAGCTAATAATATGGACATGTCCCTCTCCTTTTCAGACAGAAAGAGCAATTCCACACATGGTGCCTTTTTGAGCTAAGCAAACGCTTGAGGGGCAGCCATTCCTTATGCTAATTCTTGACCAATAACAATTTACTCATCTGCTTTGAATTTACTTGCAAGACAATTGGTACATTTTTTGCATTTGATAAAACTTGTTCTGGCTTCCAATTTTTGTATTCTAGCAATTCTGGCCTGAAAACTGCAAGGTGAAAAGCTTCAACTTGTCTCTCTTTCCAGCAGTCCTGAAAGTCTGTACTACCAAGTGACTAGTTGTAAAACTGCAATTTGACTCAGATTCTATTTCGGAGTGGTTAAGTGCAAAGGGATCTGGGTATCCTTGTGCATGAATTGCTGAAAACTAGCATGCAAGTACATCAGGCAATAAGGAAGGAAAATGGAATTTTAGTATTTATTGCTGAAAAAATAGTCTTAAGAAGTAGAGAAGTGTTGCTGCAACTGTATAAGGCATTAGTGAGACCGCACCTGCAGTATTCGTACAGTTTTAGTCCCAAAACTTGAGGAGGGATGAAGTTGCATAGGAGGCAGTTTAGAGGAGGTTCACTAGATTAATTCCAGAGGTGGAGACAATTTGTTTTATGGGGAGAGGTTGAACGGTTCAGGTCTATTCTCTCTGGAGTTTAGAAGAATGAGATCTATTTGAGGTGTATGAGAAGCTAAAGGGGATCGAAAATGTAGAGATAGAGAGGATATGTCCATGTGTGGGGCAACCTAGAATGAGAGATCATAGATTTAGTATAAGTGGTAACAGATTTAACACAGACATGAGAATTCATTTCTCTCAAATGGTCTTGAATCTGTGGAGTCATCACTCCAGCATACAGTGGATACTGAATAAATCTAGAGTGAAAGAGAAGTCATAGCACAGAAAAAAACCCTTCGGCCCATCGTGGCAATGGGCATCAAAAACAGCCCCCTAACTATTCTAATTCCACATTCCAGCACTTGGCCCATGGCCTTGCATGCTTGGAGAATGCAAGTGCACATCTAAATACTTCTTAAATGTTATGAGTGCTTCTGTCTCTATCCCCGTGATAGGCAGGGAGCTCCAGATTCTCACCAAACTCTTGGTGTAAAAGCTTTTCCTCACATCTCTTCTAAGGCCTCTGCCCTTACCTTAAATCTATGCGCTCAATCATTGATTCCTCCCTCAAAGAAAAAGTGTCTTCCCATCTACCACATCTAAGCCCCTCGTAATTTTATACATGTTGCTCATGTTCTCTCTCAATCTCCTCTGATCTGAGGAAACAACCCCAGTCTATCCGGTTCTCCTCATAACTGAAACTCTCCAGCCCAGGCAGCATCCTGGTAAATTTCCTCTGCACCCTCTTCAGTGCTGTCACATTCTTCCTTACTGTGGATTTCAGAACTGCACACAATACTCTCGCTGTGGCCAAGCAAATTTTTTTTTTCAATTCCAGCAACACCTCCCTGCTTGTAAGCTCTGTGCTTCGACTAATAAAGGCAAATATACCATATGCATTCTTAAACACTTTGTCAGCTTGCCCTGCTACTTTCTGAGTAAAGTGTTTATTGCTGAAAAACAGACACATTTTATTCATTTTTTCATCTTGCGCTCATCAGGATATTCTGCAAGAATATAAACTCATACAGAAAACCAACATTTAAAAGGTGTGACAGCAGAGTTATGATTGGATGGCAAATGAATCACTGGTGGAGATATTTGCCATGGCAAACTCACTCAGTAATCCCAAAGACTGGCAGATCATATTGAACAGTATGTTTCTCGGATGTTCACAACAAACATACTAATGTCCGCACCCAACCAGTCCCACTTCCAAACCTGCAAAGGCACTGCCAAAATTAAATGTGGTTTTACAATTGAGCAATATTTGCAGAATAATCTTGAAAGCATGAGGAATTACGATGATAACCAATATAGGATTGTCAGCTGTGCTTGCAATAAGGCACACTTGTGAATACTGGAAGCTACATGTATTAACAAACACACAGAAAGAACATGAACACACACACACACACACACGCACATTATATCTGTTTCAACTCAAGAAAACAAGTGATAACCATTTGCACAGATAGTAGGAACTGCAGATGCTGGAGAATCTGAGATAACAAGGTGTAGAGCTGGATGAACGCAGCAGGCCAAGCAGC
>JAHRHZ010000050.1:18474044-18487165 GCA_024137785.1 Ginglymostoma cirratum
TCCCCCATTTCTGAAGAAGGGTCTAGGCCCGAAACATCAGCTTTCCTGCTCCTCTGATGCTGCTTGGCCTGCTGCGTTCATCCAACTCTACACCTTGTTATCTCTGATAACCACTTGCAGTTTCATTTCCCAGAGCGATGCCCTGAGCAATCAGAGTCAACTTGCCCGCTATAAGAGAAAACAAAGCCCGGCAGTTAACTGTCAGTCTGCATTAATATGTGTGTCTGCTATGGTAATGTTGTTTCAATCAGAGCCCACTTTGCCAACTCCTGTCTCATGCAGTATAAATATTGATTTTTCCCTTTGAATTTATATCCTTGCAAAATGCTCTAATGAGCATAAGGTGAACCATTTTGACAAAATGTGTCTTCCTCTCAGCAATGCACAAGTTCTATACTACCAAATTGTGTCTATTCAAAAATGCTTTTCAGTAATTTCATGCTGCTTTTTTGTAAATTTTGCTTGCCATCCTTTCAACTAATAACCTGACATTCGAGCTTTATTTTCATTCACTCCTTGGATGTAGGTGTTGCTGATTGGGCCAGCATTTATTGCTAGCCCCTAGTTGCTCTTGGGAAGGTGGTTGTGAGCTTCCTTCATGAACTGCTGCAGCACATATGCTGTAGGTAGACCCACAATGCTCTAAGGGAGGGAATTCCAGGATTTTGAACCAGAGATAGTGAAGCAACACTCGTACACTTCCAAGTCAGGATGGAGAGTGGCTTGGAGGAGATCTTGCAATAAGTGGTGTTCTCACATATCTGTTTTCCTTGTGCTTTAACATTTCTTTTCCTTAGGGTAAGGGAGTCTAACTCTAGAGAGCATAGGTTTAAGGTGAAAGGGGAAAGATTTAAAAGGGAACCAAGGGAAACTTTTTCATGCAGAGGGTGGTGCGTGTATGGAATGAACTACCAGAAGAAGTGTTGGAGGCTGGTACAAATATAACATTTAAAAGGCATCTGGATGGGTAAAAGAATAAGAAGCAATTACAGCAATGTGGGCCAAATGCTGGCAGATGGGACTAGGTTAGTTTAGGATTTCTGGTCAACATGGACAAGTTGGACTCAAGGGTCTGTTTCCATGCCATACATCTCAAGGACTCCATGACTCTCAGTGATCATGGTCAGTGCTGTTTAAGAAGCCTTGGTGGATTTCTGCAGTGCATCTTGTAGATACTATACACTGCTAGTTCTGGGCGCTGATGGTGGAGGGAGTGGATGTGGTGCCAGTCAAGTGGCTGCTTTGTCCTGGATGATTTCAAGCTTCTTGAGTGTTGTCAGAGCTTCATCCATCCAGGCAAATGCAAAGTATTCTATCAAAAACCTAAATTTATGCTTTGTTAATGGTGGACAGTCTATGGTTAGCAGGCTTAAAGTTTATCTTTAAAATTTACCAAAGTCAGGATACACGGAAGATGATGTGTCTAAGCTCTATCCATTTGAGAGCACTTTCAGAAACTTGGCCATGCAGCTAACTCTTATCTTTCATTGGAAAACAAACAATTCTTCAAAAAAATTTTTTGCGCAATTCATAGAAAATTATAATTGTTTGTCTAATTTCATTTGTTTATGCATAATTTAAAATTCACAATGTGCAAAGCAATTTTATCATTTGCACTGTTAACGGATAGCTAAAAGTACAATGAATACCTATTGTAAACGATATTTGACCATTTAAATTTCTGAATATGTTCTGCTGGTGAGATGAGTTCTTTACTAAAATACAGAGTAAGAAGGGTAAGAGAAAAAGTAGAGGACCTTCCATACAGATTTTCCAAACCAACTATGTAAGAACCAGGAACAGCAGTAAGCCATCTGGCCCTTTGAGCCTGCTCTGCTATTCAATAAATTCATGGCTTATCTGTTCATGGCCTCAAACCCATTTACCCACCCTCTCACCATAACCCTTAATTCCTTTACTGTTCAACAAGTTATCTGTCTTAGCTTTAAAAACATTCAATGAGGGACCCTCAACTACTTCACTGGGCAGGGAATTCCACAGATTCACAACCTTTTGGGTAAAGAAGTTCGTCCTCAATTCAATCCTAAATCTGCTCTCCCTAATTTTGAGGCTATGCCCGCTAGTTCCAGTTTCACCCACCAGTGAAAACAACCTCCCTGCTTCTAACTTATCTATTCCTATCATTATTTTATATGTTTCTGTAAGATCCCCCGCTTTTTCTTCCAAATTCCATTGAACATAATCCCAGTCTATTCAACCTCTCCCCATGAGCCAACCCTCTTAACTCTGGAATCAACCTAGAGAATCTGCTCTGCATTTCCTCCAGTGCCAGTACACTCATTCTCATGTAAGTAACTACTGTAACTTTGATGAAGAATCCAGAGAAATCTAAAAAATTTTTTAAGATGATTGGGAGAATCATGTGTAAAAATTGAACCCTAAAGTGTGTGCTGTTGTATGTCTAACTCATCAGAACGAAAATGAAGCTTTTGAGAGGTGAATATTGTTGAATCATTTAGTTGATGGCTCCCTAATCTCTGATTCACTGAGTCTAAGTTGGCACTACTGAGGGCATTCTGCACTGTTGACAGCACCATCCTTTTGATGAAAAGTCTTATTGAACTGTCTTGATTGAAAAATAATTTACTGAAAATGTTGCGACAGATAATAAAGCAAATGGGCTAGCAACTTGTGGTCAGGAAGGGATTCCTGATGAATTGTTCATCAATTTGTGTCACGCTGCCTTTAGCTCCATGAAGATGACAAATCACCCTGAAATGTCTGCAACCTCTGAAGTTGCTGCATTTGCACGTCAATTTCCAATTAACCTCACCACAGAATACACAGTCTAATATCTATAAAGGTAAGGACTTTAATGATGTGATCACTGTAAACTTTCAATCAAGCTCTCTAATCTACAGTGACCAACTATAAGTGTGCTGCCTCATTTTTTTTCAGATTATATAATGCTGGTGGAGATTTTTAAAGTGTTGAGCTTTACATTTATTTTTGTTTCTGTCTCAGGTTTCTTTGTCATATTGCAGTTTTTCTTCCTTCTCAGTTCTGCAATGTTTATGTTGTGAGACATTAACATAGTTTGTTAAGAAGGTGTTTTTGAGTCGGTTTCGTTGTCAACTCCACTCTTGCTGTCCTTTTATCAACTTGTACTTGCACAACTTTCTGGGCCTTATGATGAATTGCACGCTTGTGTTCTGGTATACGTCTCTTAGTTTTGTCTCTGCTGTTGGAAAATAATAAAAGGTGAGATTTTACTGAGGAAAGATTTACCACCCTCCCAGAAGGAGGTGAATGCTGACGGATATTACTTTAATAATTCAAGTGAACCTTCTTTAGTATTCATTAAGTTAGCTAAACGCATGCTGTCAGAAAGTCAAAACTGAGATCAGATCTGTAGAATTTCCTTCTGAGGTGTTGTGCCGGAAGGTTTCCCACTTTTCCATGTGCATTTAGAATTCAATTTATTTAAAACTACAGAAACGAACTCCCTCTCTGAGGTGACAGCTCAGTTGTAGTCTAGTCAAGACCAGAATTTGAATGTGTATCATTCAATTTTCTTTATTTGCAAAACTTCACAAACTTATAATCTCCTTTTTAATGTCAATAACTTCTCCCAAGTCTTCCATCTTCCTTTAGAATCATTATGATTGATACAGCTTCTGATTATAACTTCAACTGTAGTTTAGAAAAGCAATGAATACATATATGTGGAGAGGAGAAACACTGCAGATAATCTGATATTATTTTGAAAACCAGCCTGAGAAATTGTTACATTGTTTAAGAAATGGTGGAATAGCATTTCCTGTGACAGAGTTTCCTATGAAGTTGGACTAAAGAATACAATCTGCACACAATCATCAAAACACCCATTGCAGATTTGGTAGGAAATGTCATCATGATTTGAAAAAGACTGAAAATAAATGTAATAAATAAACATACTGCTAAATTACAGTTAAAATATTAAAACAAAATACAGTTAAATGACCAGTTAATACAAGATCATTAATATGAACATGAACCCATTAATGCTGATCCAGAGTAATAAATCTAGAAATTATAAAAGAATGTGATTAAGAAAGGATTACAATCCTTATAATTCCATCATCTTCTTTTACGCTTCTTTACATTACCAACAGTGAATCATGTCGCCAGGGAGGAATACCATGACACAACCTGTGTTTACCCAGTTAAGGCAAACATGTAGAAGACTCCACATTAAATATTCTAGTGCACATGTTTACATATGTTAATGATAGTTAATCTCTTTCATCCAAGTTTTCTTTTCCTATACAGAAAGGCGACAGGAGAAATGTGTAGCAATTTTCCTAATCACCTTGTGGAGAGATATATTACACATGGTGTAAGTGGGACTTGAACCCAGGTCTCCTGATCCAGAAATAAGCATACTGACATGAAACCACAAGAACTGACAACATGGTCCAGAACTGTTAAGCAGCAAAATTAATTTACTTACTGTCCAATGAGATGTAGGCAGCTGCCAATTGCTCTCTTTAATTAATATAATTTGTTGGTTAAGGATACTGCAGAAGTTAAAGCTAGTTTTCTTCACCACTCACTGAATGGGGCATATTTAACCCACCTGACTGGAAGGAAAATGAACTGAATCAAACTTCTGATTTCATCTTGTTTGTAGCCTAGCTTTCTAGCAAGCTGGGAGAATTGCTTTGAAATTAGGCAGGTGCCCTAGACTGAGATTTATGGGCCATTTGGTAGTTCTCAAAAACATCTATGAGATTACATTTAACTTCACTAATCTACCTTTTTGCCTTAAATGAAGGTTCAAACTTATCATGTTACATGCTTGAAATGTGCTGACCACAAGCCAGAATGCTCCATTTCTTTGCCAGTCACCTTATTTTGGTATTACCAAACAGAAGCCTGCATTTTCACTGTAAACTCTAGCAGTAAAACACACATTAAAGTAACAGTGAGCAATGCAGCAAAGCTTATGCACATTTTCTTCTAATAAAGAAGATGACATCTAAGATAGAAATATTATGCAGAAAGCATCGCGCACTTAAATCCCTTTTTCCCGATAGTTGACAACATGTTGCAGGCCTCAGATCAATGCGAGACCTCAGAAATGAAATAATGGCCAACTCTTGTTTACAGTCCCATGAGCTTTGGTTGACAAATTAGTTATCTTCAGTTGTGACCAATGAACTTCAATAACTATCCAACTATGGGAAGCAGACCGATTAATGCTACCTTGCCTTAATCTGGCACCTGTTTTTGATTACTTGTACAAGAAGCAACTAAAAACAAATTGGAGCATTGGCTGTTATTGATTTTCCATATTCAGCTCATACACAGGGAGGTCAATTGTAAAGCATCCCCCTCACCCCCAACCCTGTTGCTGTCCTGTCTGGATTGATCTACCTCATCACAGATCTGGAATGCTCCAGAGACTTTTCTAATATAAAAGCAAACTACTGCAGAATCTGGAAATTTGAAATAAAAGCAAAATTGCAGGTAAATCTCAGCAGGTCAGGCAGAATCTACAGAGAGGTGGAAAGGTACTGCTTCAGGTCATGAGGTCTCTCATCAAAACCAAAGAAAGATAGAACTGTAAGAGTTGGTAAGCTAATGAAGGGGGTTTTGGGTGGTCCAGAAGAAAAAAAGATTAAAATATGTGACATGGTGGACGCTGGAGCAGATAAAATATCAAAATACTTCATGATGCAAAAGCCAAAGAGAGAAATAAGGGGTATAGGGAAGAAATGAAAGTTATGCCCAAAAGAGGTGTGAATAGTTGCATAGCAGGCCTTGAAGTTTAGCATTAACAGTTAAAGGTTTAAAGGAACAAGACAAGTTCAACCTAGCAAAACAAGAAAATGAAAAAAAAAACTCACATAAAACAAGATGAAAGCAGAGATAATCAAATAAAGCTGTTCACCTTGATGAGGTATCCACAAAGCTACAGAATAATGAGTTGGAAGTTAAGGTGTTGATAGACTGATTGATTGATTGTTGTCACACGTAACAAGATACATAAAAGTGTAGTTTTGCTTGCTACACAGGCAGATCATACCGTAGAAAGTGCATCAGGGTAGCAGAACAGAGTGCAGAATGTAGTGTTACTGCCATAGAGAAAGTGCAGAAAGAGAGAGGTCAGATATAACATTCGAGAGGTCTGATCAAAAGTTCAATAACAAGGGGACAAAACTGGTCTTAATTCTGTTTATATGTGTAATAAAACTTATGCTTTCTGTCCTCTGGAAGAGGGGGAATTTTTGACCATGTTGGTAGTTTTGCAAGACAGTGAGAAGTATGGATGGAATCAATAGATGGAAGGTTGGTTTGTGTGATGGACTGGACTAGATTCACAACCCTCTGTAATTTCTTGCCGTCTTGGGAAAAGCAGTTGCCATACCACACTGTGATGCATCTGGATAGGATGCTTTCTGTGGCGCAGATATAAAAATTGTTAAGCATCCTTGTTGACATGCAGAATTACCTTAGCCTCCAGAGGAAATAGACATTGTTGCGCTTTCTTGATGGTTGTGTCAATGTGAGTGGACCAGGACAGATTATTGGTGATCATCATTTTCAGGGAATTACTACTCTCGACCATCTCCAACTCAGCACCATTGATGCAGATGGGGGCATGTCCCCCAGTCTGCTTTCTGAAGTCACTGACCAACTCCTTCATTTTGTAGACATTGAGGAAGAGATTGTTGTTTATACATCATAACACTAGGCACTCAATCTCTTTCCTGTACTCTGTCTCATCATCATTTCAGATATGACTTACAATTTTGGTGTCATCTGCAAGCTTATAAATGGAGTTGGGGTTGAATTTGGGCACACAGTCGTAAGTGTATAAAGAGTACGGAGCAGGGCTGAGTACACAGCTTTGCAGGGCACCGCTGTTGAGGATAATATTTGAGGAGGTATTATCGCCTATTCTTAGCAATTGCAGTCTATGAGTTAGGAAGTTGAGGATCCAATAACAGTGGAGGGACCGAGATCAAGATCTTGGAGTTTAGAGATGAGTTTGTTTGGAATTATGATGTTGAAAATGGTACTGTAGTCTATAAGTAGGAGCCTGACGTAAGTGCCCTTGTTATCCAGATGTCCCAGGGATCAGTGTAGGGCCAGCGAGACGGCATCTGCTGTGGAGATGTTGCACTGGTAGGTGAATTACAAAGAATCAGGGCAATTTGATAGGCTGGAGTTGATGTGGGCCAAGACTAACCTCTTGAGAACTTTACTCTCTGCTGCCCTGGGATGAACTTCATCGGTCACAGTGAGCAGTGTCACAGAGCGTGGGGGCCGGTAACCTTCAGCCCATTGGAGTTGCATGCTGTCCCTCTGGAAATGCTGCAGATCTGTCCCAAATCCCCTACCATTTGCCCACAGACCTCCAAATCTGACCTTACAAAGTTAAATTCCAAATCTCTTTTGAGAATAACTGCTGAATCATACCTTTCACTGTTCCAGATACTAGGAACTTGCTGAGTAAAATAATCTTCACATTTTCACCCTGCTACATTGAAAACACAGAGGAGAGCCAGAATCAGGGACAGTTGATGCTTAACTTCTGTGGTGGAAATGTTACCCAGGGAACGGTTGAAGAACAAACACAGAGGTGGAATAAGGAAGTAAGAGAGAAAAGAGAAGGCCTGTGAGAGGTTGTAAAGCACTGACTGGACAGGGAGTGAAGTTGGCTTCAAGATGGCTGACTAAGATGGCACATGGGCCCGAAGAGCACCAGTGGCCGAGACTGTGTGAATGATAAAGGAGGAGCTGGTGGCATTGACAGCAGCAGAGATGCCAGGATGAGGCGAACGTCCTCCACCCCAAACCAGGATCTGTCGGCGACTGAGGAGCAGGCCTTGGGCTGAATCTCCAGGCCAGACTTGCAGACCGAGCTGGGACGCAAGGCCCATAGCTAGGCCTGGCACCTGAACAAGTGGCAGTCTTGGCAGACGGGACAACAGAGGACAACCGTGAGTGAGGTCTGGTGGCGTTGTCTGGATGAGCATCAGTTGGGGCTCCAGTGGTATGAGAATTGGCCCATGGCTCCAGCTCAGATGTGGCAGTTGTGGGAGCGGCCATGGCGAAGGCCTGTAATCAATACCTAGAGTCCATTATAGAGACTCCAGCCGAAGTCAAGGTGAACAGCGGAGGAGGAACAAGAAGGGGAGAGAAAAATATTTTAGTAGTATCTTCTAATATATTCAGTAATTCAAAACGGCACTAGAGTAAGGTGACAATTAACACTTTTCACTGTTTTTTTTTCAAAAACATTCGACAATAAATCGTTCCAATCGAATAATAATTGTGGAGGTCAGAGCCACTGGGCAGTAGTCATTGAGGCATGCTGCATGATTTTACTTTGACACTGGGATGATGGTATCTTCTGGAAGTGATGATGTTCCTCAGGCTTCTGTTAGGCCTCACTGGGATGGCTATAGCAAGATCAGCATGGAAGGAAGATAAAGAATTAAAATAACAAACAACTGGAAGCTCAGGATCAAGATTGCACACTGAACAGATATGTATTACAACGTGGTTGCCCCATCAGTGTGTATACCCCACGGTACCGAGGAAACCACATTGTGAACAGCAGACATCGTGTACGAAATGGAAAGATATATAAGTGAATCACTGTTATATTTGCATAGAGAAATAGAGGCCTTGGACGGCGACAAGGATGAATAGACTAGTTGCATCTCCAGTTTTTGTATGGAAAGGTGCCCTTTGAGATGCTAAAAGTGAAAAGTGTGTTTGATAATGGAGTTACAAAGAATACAGAAACTACTGAGTTGGATGTGTGGACAAGGGGAATCCCATCCTCGTTCTGGAAGGAAGAAGAAATCTGAGATGAGAAGGACTGAGGCTGGGTTAAACATTTTGAAGGTCCCTAGCAACCATAGTTGGTGGGAATTCTCAGTTGAGTTAAAAGGAATTAATTTCAGAAGCACTGGTATGGAAGGTGTTTTTATCAGAATTGAGTTTTTTAAAAGACTTTCCTGGTGTAAAAGATATAATTGCACCATGGGTAAATCCATCAAGCCGTTGTGGGAAACCTCGACCTAGTTTTATTTTAATCATTGCTTTGTGAGGTGAGCATGTTAATATAACTCGTCTGCCCTCAGCTCTGAACCTCTTTGTGTGGTTCCATGTGAAATTCTTAATTCAGCCATGACCGATTTTCTACTTAAATGTCAGAGAAAATAATCTAGAAGAAATGTGTATTTTTAATAGAGAATTTGAATATTGCTGGTAGGTTCTGCACATTCTGTCTTATGTAGCCTACATCATCTCCTTGCTTCCATCCTTCCATCTCTGTGCTTTTTACCTGAACTTTGAGTTGGCAATTCTGATCAAGTGGAGAGTTTTCTATCGTGAAATGTTCCTCTCCAAAAGGAGCATTATAATAAATTAGTGGAGATCAAGGGGGCAAGATTTAGGTATTGAGTAATTTTTCACTGCTCATTTTTACAGCTCCCACTCATTGTCTCCTATTTTTAAGAGCTCATGCAATCTCTAAGCAAAGCTACCTAGTCGAATGGAGCCAGTCGGTGAAAAAGTCAACTGGATGATAATGCCCAAAGTCCTGCTCCGTTTCCATCCTCAGTCACTTTTAGTTCTACTTTTACTTTATACCATTCAGTCCAATTCGTCTGCGCCGACCGGATGTCCCAATCTGACATAGTCCCATTTTCCAGTAATTGGCCAGTCCTGTCCATCCTCAAGCCGTATTTCTATAATAGCTCTGCTATCGCAATCCCATGTTCCCAACCACGCCCTAAGTTCATCTGCCTTACCTGTCAGGTCTTTCTAATTAAAAGAATAATTTATAACCATAGCTCCTTGGGGCAGTGCAATGACAACAAAAGTGACAGAAAGGTGGGGAGAGATAGGGGACATTAAATTACAATGGCCTTGGAGGGGAAAATACGGCACTCCGCCCTGTGAGGAAGTTGACGGTGTTGGTGGATGCTGCATGTTCCTTTTCTAAGGACAACCATCATGAATGCAGCCTGCAGAAAGGGGACAGGCAGTCAGGAAGTCCATCCCTTCATGGCCCACTGCATGAACCTTCCGACAGTTACTTTGGCCAGGCACAGGAGCAGACCTGTGACTTGCCCTTCCTCCCTTCAGTTCTATGGATAAGGGGTCGGGCAGGAACTGCACATGGAGCATTTCAAAAGTTATGCCTACTGTTTTAAATGTGTGTTTCAGATCTTCTGGAATTGTCATGAAATTGGCTGAGTTTTGGAAACGACTCTGACTTACACCTGCAATTTGGAAGCATAAAGCATGGCTTTGAATTAGGGAGAACCTAAAAGTTGAGTAAAAATTATGTTTTCTCCTTTACAGTCGGTCATGAAATGCTGTAGCTTGAGTTTACTGAAATGAATGTGAATAATGTCCCAATTGGAAAATGTAAAGGTCTATTGAATTAAAGAGTTGCTGTACTGTTGCTTCAGAAAACTAGCAAATCTCAGGTGCAAATGCAGCATTGTAAAAATGGAAAATGTTGTGCATTTTGTGTCTAGCAGGGTATTTGTACCTGATGCTGCAGGGTTCTGAATGACCTTGTGGGAGAGGTCAAGCAGAGAAAGGATGGCACTTTCCCAAGGACTGGCAGAGGGAGCCATAACATCAAACCCTGTCGGCCTGTTCTAAGGTTGTCACCTGGGTTAGTGTAGTCGCAACAGTCCAGAGGAACGTCTTTCTCCACTCTATCATGTTAAATGGTACCATCACCTCCCTGATTACCTCACACTCACACAATTGCAGCTACTGCACCAACTTCCCAGCCAGGGTCATGCTCTACCACCTTCAATACTGCATGAAACACCTTCCTTCACTCACTGTCATGCCTACCACCCTATAATATTAATGAGGTGAGATTAAATAGTAATGAGGGTGATAAAGAGCTATTGTCCATGTTAATAGACCTCTCAACACTCATGAGCAAGAATATTGTCTCGATATCCAGGACTTGGTTGGACAATGCATCATTTTGATCTCAACGTCAAGATGGGTGTTGCTCAAGTTCTCAACCAATTGTCCCAAATTTCTCACCATAGCCACATTGTTCAAGAGCTGGGAAGATTCTAAACAAAGAATAGTGTGCTTCCATCAACATGTCATTCTTCAATTGACCTGTGTTAAGATGGATTCTGGTTGCTATTTCAACCATCAGATCGTATGCTATGATACAGTGATGGTATCATGAGCATATCTCTTAAAGGTCTGCTGGCATATAGTGGCTTGTAAAGATATAGTGGTAAATGGACTATGAGGCAAAACGCAACGTCCTCTTTCTCTAAAGATAACATAAATCCCAAACAAATATAGACGGTTACATATAGGTGTTAATTATACCCGTTTTAGTACAACCTATTTGTATGACTTTTATGTAAATAACATGTTTTGAGTTTGGATTTCAAACTAATGGGATGTATATTGGTTACTTTTGTGAAGGGGTTAAAAGAAAATGAAAACATGATCAGAAAGGCCTTCTGGAACAGTGATTTTATTCAGTATGTGTCAGAAAACAAGTGATTGGAAGTCTTCTGGAGTGCTCATGGGAACACAAGCTGCTTTTCATTTCAGATAATCAAAGATCAATTTTAGTTCATAAAATCCCAGAGATTCAAAGCATCTGGGCATTTTTGACGGAGACCTGTCTAGCTCTTGCATTAGCTCTTGCGTTGACTTTAATATTGAAGATTGCCATCCTTTCTTTTCAAGACATATAGTATTAACTGTAGTAAAAAACTTCATTTTGCTCTACTCCATCAACAAGAAGTAAGAGGGTGACAATACTGAAAGCTTTATTGCCTTGTGAGATGAATCTCATCAATGCATTTGTATTTGTGCTCCTTAACATTGTTCTTGCTGTCAGAATTGTGGCTTTGTACTGTTTTGTTGGTCATTTAAGTACGTTTGAGGGTTTGACTTGACCTTTCAGATCAAGCTACAGGAGGCGGGGTGTGAGATGCATAGAGAATCTGAATGTTAAGTATGTGTCCCATTGCTGCTGGGTCGGAGGTGGGTGTGTGTAAGATAAACTGACAGCATGAGCTATTGGTGGTGTCATGGGTAGGACATGTCATGTGAAAGTGTGTTCACTGGCTATGACTGTTTGTGCGAGATCACTATACTTTTGCAAGGACGGCAGCTATATCTTTGGGATCTGACCGTAGGAATTGAATTCCTTGGCAAATATTTCTCACTTCTTTTCCGGGATTTAATGGGAAGACCACCAACCAAATGCCAATGTTGAAGCCAGGTCTACAGGAACTCAGGCAAAACTGCTGAAAAATCACTTGAATAGACAGGACACCCTGTCTGGATGGTCAGCAACCATCCTCCACACCAGCTGCTGAACTCTCATCTCTCAACTAGCCAATATTCCATGGGAGGACAAAGGTATTACCCCTTGCAGTAGCTTAAACATTGTTGTCTGGGAGAACTCATTCTAAATGGCAACAACTTCTCAAGTTGCATCATGTTTTGAATCACAACATCTTAATGACAAGGTCATGCTGTGGCAAAACAAAAGGAACCAATTCTTGTATTCCAGATCCCATGACCTTGTGGGACATCTTACCCCATGTGCCCAAACATTTGTCAATTGAGAGTTAGCCTTTTCTATCATATATAGACCCATGGGTAGAAACTTTCTTGAACTGAAGGACAACCAATGACAAATAAGTGATTTATAAATCACAACAAGCAAAGACATATCTTGCTTTATTTTATATGAAGTGGACCTTGTGAAACAGGCCTGACGGTGGACATTAATAATGCAATCACAACCATAAATGTTGTGTTAACATTTCATAGTACAATTGATGATTGCAAAATGTTGACTGTCATTCGTGATGTCTTAGATACTAAAGCAGTCCATGTTCAAGTGCAGCAAGACCTGGACAAATCTAGACTTCAGCTGACAAGTGGAATGTAATGATGCACCACATAAGTGACAGGCAAAGACAATTTCCAACAAGAGAAAATCTAACCATCACCCTTAACATTCAATGGTAAATTACCAACTATCAACATTCTGGGTGTCATCATGACCAGCAAGTGAACTAGATTAGCCAAGTGAATGAGCATGGGGCTGGATGAACACAGCAGGTCAAACAGCATCA
>JAHRHZ010000050.1:18487565-18504128 GCA_024137785.1 Ginglymostoma cirratum
TAGGAGCAGGAAAACTTGACGTTTCGGGCCGAAACGTCAAGTTTTCCTGCTCCTATGATGCTGCTTGACCTGCTGTGTTCATCCAGCCCCATGCTTGTTATCTCAGATCCTCCAGCATCTGCAGTACCTTTTATCTCTTAGCCAAGTGAATGTTGTGGTTGTAGGAGCAGATCAGAGACAAGGAACCCTGTAGTATATACCTCACTTAGTAACCATCCAAACTCTGACCATCATCTACAAGGTCAAATTCAGGAGTGTGATGGAATAATCTCTGTTCCTGGATGGGTGAAGTTCCTGCAAAACTCAATTAGCGTGGCACCATCCAGAACAAGGCAACCTGACTGGTTGGCCCAACTTCGACAAAAATTCACTCCATCCATCATTAATGCTCAGCAGCAGCATGTACCATCTATAAGATATGCTACATAAATTCACTAAGGCTCCTTAGACAGCACCTTCCAGACCCACAGTCACTTCCATAAAGAAGGACAAGGGCAGCTCATACATGGAACACCACCACTTTCAATATCCCGTCCAAGCCATTGACCATTCTGAATTAGAAATATAGTACTGCTCTTTTAGTATTGCTGGGTCCAAGTCCTGGAACTCCCTCCCTAATGGCATTGTGTGTCTATATAAAGTACATGGACCACAGCAGTTCAAGAAGGCAGCTCACCACCACTTTCTCAAGGGCAACAAGCGATGGATAATAAAGGCTGGCCCAGCCGCAATGCACAGATCCCATGAATTTATCTTAAAAGACTTCTGTCTTTCCTATACCACTCAAATAATCTGATTTCTTATTGTTTCATACTATGGAAATATGAGAAAAACGTGAAAGCTTTATGCATCATTTTTCCTGTACACTCCATCAAATTCCGTGCAACTCCTGCTGGAGAGGGCGAGCAATGATTACTTTGGTAAATGCACGTCATAACAATTATAGTATTAATAGCAGATCATTACTTATATAATTATGCTTACAGTCATTTTCAGAATTATTAATTTGTGTTTCTTGATTGCACTTTTAATCACAATAATTATTTAGCGCTAGATAATTGCCTTTACCATTAAAAATAGTTGAAAATTAATTTGAAATTAATATCTTCTTGAGGAAGTACTTAAGTATTGTTTATATGTCTAAGATACAAAAATAATTTTTAAAAGTATGCATTAAGAATATACATTGCTGAAATATCATAAAAGACTGCAAAAAACAAAATGAATGAATGATGTTTACTCTCTTCAGTTTTGTTTAGTTCCTTTTCGATTCGAATGCAATAATAGCTTTGGAACATGGTAGATGCAGTTCCTAAATTGTTATTTCAATTCTGCGAGCATAACCATGAATATTTTAGGGTGTTTGGCATTTTGTGGATTGCAGGTGAACTCAATTCTGTCACACGTGTGTGATTTCCAGTCTAAAGGTGTCACAGGGAACTGCAGTGCTGTTATTGTCCTACATGACAAACATGGTATATCATCCAAAAGGTTGAACCTAAGGACTTTCTACTTCCTTGACAACCATTATGCCAGCATAGATTTAATGTATACCATCTTTTTTTCTGCACCTGTAGTCTATGAGCAGAAAAACTAGCAAAGCTCTAAAATTAGCCACGAGGTTGGAAAGAACTTCAATAAAAGGTTTCCACATCAATGCATCTAATATAATGTTATTACTACCTAGGTATGTTAGAAGTGGTATTTGGCCATGCAGTGTCCTTTGAAGTATCTCTGTAACTCCAAGGTAGCATCCTGAAGGAAACAGCCCCACACTTCTTAGCCCATGTCATCTTATTCACATTAAAAGAAGAACATTTCAACTTGAAAACTTGCATTTCATCTTTAATTCTGAACAACAACCCTCCAGGAATGACCACGTGGTTTAAAGAGCAGATTTCATGCGATAGCGCTCTTGTACAATCCATTTGATGTAAGAAATGGGGCCACATCATGAGCTCCAGTTTGTGATTTCACATTCTAGAAGATTTGAAAGTCATTAAAAATGCAGCTTGAACTAAATTTTGCTTCAGTATGGAGCTCCAAAGAGTGGGTCCAGGTTGTCAAATTTACAGTCAATAATGAAGGAATGAAAAGATGGGTGCACAAGAGCCTCTGTAATCAGAGAACTAAAGAGCAAGCCCACTTCCACCTAATCATCACCATCACACCTTTTAAGGCAAGTCTCAGTCACGGTAATCTTGACAGCTCCCAGTGATTGTCACTAAAAGCCATTTGATTCATTGTGCTTTAGGAAAGTAAAACTGGCCCAGATGAGACTCAAAACTCATGGCAATGTGAAAAATATTTAGCTTTGCTCTGGAAAAGCATAGCATGCCACCAATTCAAGGACAAATTGGGATGAATAACAAATTCTGATGTTGCCAGTGATACCAAATCCCATGTCAGAATAGAAAAAAGAAGAAAAAGTGTCCATTGTTTCATTCTTGAAAAGGAGCAAGAGCATAATCCATAAATCTAAGCTTTCTAACCAAGCCTTTAATGACAAATTCCTTCATTTTTGGTTTGCCATTTATTTACCTTGCAATTTGCAATGTTATTCCTAGATGAATACAAGTTCTTGTCACTGCACATTTTTAGCACTGGATGATTTAACAACTCCAAAAGTGCAACGATCATTGTTACAATGAGTTGTCTCTTCAATTTATTAGCTGCTCTAGGTTAGATTGCAATTCACTGGCTAAGATACGTGGTGATAGAGGAGTGAGTCCTATCACAGTGCCACTCTGCAATCGGCATTCAAACCATTGGGCAGAGTGTCCAGTATGTTCCATCAAATCAATGATCAGCAAATACTGAACAGCAAAACAAAGTTTTGCATTGCATTGCTGCGTTATTGTGCAACATCAGTGGAGAAATGATTATCACCCCTAGCACAATTTATGCTCAGAAGGCTTTTGTAAATGGACTGATCAAGCAACTAACTGTCGAAACATTCCAAGACTAAGGACATTCTTCCTCAAAGATAGAGAAAAATGAAAGAGATAAGTGGCAGACAAATGGCTACAGAACCTACCAAAATTGATCTCTGGGCAGATGGTAATTTGGAAATATGGCAAAAAATTTACTTCTAGCTCATAGCCTCAGAGATGTTTAAGGCCATTCAGGCTGTTGTGCCTATTCAGATCAGCAAAGATCTGAATACATTCATCACATTTTCCAGCTTTTGGCCTGTATCCCTGGAGACTATGGGAAGGTGGATGAATGTCTAACCACTGCTTAACTGTTAAGAGAGATCTGACTCAACCACTCTTTCAGACAGAGAGTTCCAGGCTCCAACCATCATCTCACTGAAAAACATTATTCTTAACTCTCTTCTTAGCTTTCAAACTCTTACCTTAAATCAAAGCCTGCAGCTTATTAATCACTCTCCTGATGGAAAAAAAATCCTTCCTTTCCGTGTTCTTCATAAGAGGCATTTTTTTGCATTGATACTTTTAACAGACCCAGAACACTGACAAGCTGAACTATGAGTACCAACAAACAACAGTATTAGTGGAAGTGTTTTGATTACACTGTAATTGAAGAACAAGTAATTAATAATCATTAGAGAGTGAAAACTATGTTTTTATTAGTTTTACTAATCAGTCTTAAGAGCTGTCTGTTTTTTTTCTCCAATGTACTGTAAGAACAGACTGTGGGAGTGGATTGAGAAAAGCACCTGCAGGGCTCAAATCAGCAATACTGTCCTTGGCATCGAAGTTTATGAATAATAGTTTGTTATTTTTAAGATCAAAAACACACACTGAGACACTTCATTATCTTAGAGTGAGAAAGATCACACACATTGAAAGGTCCAATCAACCATTACCAAATTATAAGCAAATTGGATTGAAAGGTGTGGAGCAGCTGTGATGCAGGGATGAGATCACAATTGGAATAGAGTCTGAGTGTTTTTTCATGAATAACCCATTTCAAGTGAAAGTGTTTGAGATCCTTCTGTTTTCCATCTCTCCTTCTTCCTCTTTGTGAGATAGATTTCGAAGGTCCAGAAGAAAGGGCTGCACTTTTACAGCAGCAGGATTCTGGAACAAGAAGCAGGGCTCCATGAAATTCAAATCTCATTCCGGAAAGCACATTTTTTTCTCTTATTCTTCCTTGGGATGTGGACATCACTGTCAAGTTCAACATCTGTTACCCAACCCTAAACACCCTCAAAATGATTGACTTGCTGAGCCAATTTGGAGACTAGTTAAGAGATAACCATATTGTGTGAGTCCAGAGTCAGATGTAAGCCAGAGTGAATGAGGACAATAGATTTCCTTCTCTAAAGGACATTAGTAAGCCAGATTTGTTTTAAGGATAATCGTTAATAGTTTCATGGTCAGTACCACTGACACCAGCCATTAATTGATTTAAAATGGTGAGATTTGCACACAACGTCCAGAGCACTGGCCTCTGGACTATCTTATATTACCACCACACTGTTGTCTCCTTAGTTCTCGACAATGTAGGCCCTTGTGACTTATCTGATGCAGTGATGGATAGTGATCAGGGAGATGTTGCTTCTGTTGCCTGTTCTCGCTTGGAATGTAGAAATTTAGGACCACAGTGTTCTTAATGGCTGCTATCAATGCAATCCTCACTCTACCATGAGATTGCAGGCTGGCTTATAATAGGCAAAGCACATCCCTAACCATTTCTTCAGTGAAATGCAATCTCCTCTCTCTCACTGTCACTCTCTGAGGTGGAGGTAGGGGATGTTATCCCTAAAAACTTTGCAGAGTATGGACTTGCAACTGAAAGTTTGTCTCCTCCCTCTGAGCATTGCTTCCTTCCTCTGCTGCTGCTCCATTTCCAGGCTGTGCTACAGCCCAAGAAGGATTGTGATTATCTCACACATTACTGCACTAATGCTGCACCAGATGAAATAAATCACAAAGTCTTCACCTGGAGGTTGGATTATTTGTACTTTAAATATCATTTGTTGGGATGTCCTGTACAATTGAACATGATCATTTGATAGTTGCTAGGCAAGGATTTTAACTAGACCTGCAGGGACCAAAATTACACATTGTTCATCATTTTGTGTTAGAAAATGTTTGACGCCATAAACCATTTACTTTGCACACTTCCAGCATATACGTGGTAACACAGTACTGAGTTTGTCAGGAAATGCTGCATAAGCCTCTTTTGAAATGGTTGCAAGGTTTCTAATGCCATTGTGTTAAAACCATTTTTAACTTACATAGCTCCAAACCTATTTTACATCTGTGATTGCTTGACTACAGTTTGTTGATCAGCATGCTGTCTCTTTCAGTCAACACACAATCCTGCTTTGCAACTGTGACAGAAAACAGTGAAGCAAATGAAGCCAGTGGATTCTAAGCTTCTGACATGATCAAGTATCAAAGATACTATGGGAATAGAATTATCTCTGAAAGTGCTGGAAATTATTTGATGCCAACATTCATTCCTTCTCTATAACTATCGGTGTGATTTCTGCTTTTTGCTACGTAGTACATTGTAACAACTGAACTTTTTTTATAATGCCTGTCAAATTTTTGTGTTCTGTTTCTTAACACAAAATCACTATTTCTTGCTGGATTGGTAAGCAATATAGGTTTAATTTATGTACAGTCATATAACTTAGGAGTTGAAAATCGAAGATAGGTTTACTTTACAGACAAACTCAGAACATACACTTACAGAGCAACTTATATGTATACATCCGTACTGGTAAACATATCAATATGGAAATTAGCACCAGGAGTAAGTCACTTGGCTCATTGATGCTGCTTCACCATTCAATAAGATCATAACATCCCATTTACCGCTAAGATAGGAGGCCTGGTTAACATCTTTGTAGTTATCCTTATCAACAGTTTATACGTGTTAAGACAAACCTCTGGGACAGCTTGAACATGTACACAAAACTCCTGGCCCAGACGTAAGGACCACTGTGCACAAGAGCCCTAATATTGATGGTACAACCCCTGGATGGTGTTGAACCACCAACCTTTTGGAGCTGCTGCTGTCTGTCACTGCTGATTCTATAACTGCAGTTATAGAAGATGAGCCGCTATTGAGCCTTAATAAGAATAGACACTCATATTACAGTACAAAATGTAATTTATTGCATGATAGCAACAGTTACAAATTATACTGATAAGCTAGGCACAATTACAAAGATTATCAGGAACCAGAGACATCGTGTCTTCTTGTAAATACAGGCGTTTGCTGATTTATGAACATCCAAATTATGAATGCTCGTACTTATAGATGAGGTTCATACAGGAATGTATTAATGTTAATTTTAAAGATCCAGCGTGCAAACATTTCCTCATACTCATGAATGATTATTTTGTGCTGGCCTGCATTGTGTTCCAACTTGCGTCCAAATCATCCTGTGAATGGACTCAAGAGTAGGACCCATTTACAAATTGGGGACTGCCTGTAGCACATTTTTTTTAATACTGGGGACTAAGATAATGGGAAAAATACTGCTTTAAATGAAGAAAGCTGTGTAAGAAGGTCTTTGCAGTTTAACATGAAAATAAGTTTCTGGAACACCTTGTGTTGGATCAGGAAGGCTCAGCACATTAACAACTACATGATTGGTTTGTGAGCAGGTAACCACAAATAGCAGATCATAGCCGAAAGAAAATTCACTTCAATCTCTTTGCCTCACTCCAGAACAGAGAAATAACAGAAAAAAAATCCTTGCTGCTGTTTTCACTCATCATTTCCTTCTGGAATTCCCTTGTTGAAAGGAAAAATCATGTTCAGAGGTGCGGAAAGGGCCAATCCTCAACCAGTGAGTGGAAGACTGAAAATCAGTGCATCTGAAATCTGGCATCACCAGCAAAGATTCAGAAGGAGTCAAAACAAAGCTGGAAGAAAGGATCTCATTAATATCCATGATCAGGGTTGGTGGCAGAAGTGTGATTATCAGACATTACTTGCCCTTTGCCAGCCATAATGTTTATGCCATAGAATCATAGAGATGTACAGCACAGAAACAGACTCTTCGGTCCAACTTGTCCATGCCGACCAGATATCCTAAATAAATCTAGTCCCATTTGCCAGCATTTGGCCCATTTCCCTCTAAACTCTTCTCATTCATATACCCATCCAGATGCCTTTTAAATGTTGCAAGTGTACCTGCCTCCACCACTTCCTGTGACAGCTCATTCCATACACACACAACCCTCTGCATGAAAAAGTTACCCTTTAGATCCCTTTTAAATCTTTCCTCCCTCGCCTTAGGCCTATGCCCTTTAGTTTTGGACCCTCCCACCCTGGGGAAAAGACCTTGTCTATTTATCTATCCACACCCCTCATGATTTTATAAATGTCTATAAGGTCATCCCTCAGTCTCCAACACTCCAGGGAAAATAGACCCAGCCTATTCAGCCGCTACCTATAGCACAAACCCTTCAGCCCCGGCAACTTCCTTGTGTATCTTTTCTGAACCATTTCAAGTTTCACAACATCCTTCCTATAGCAGGGAAACCAGAATTGTCTTGTCTTGTTGCATTGTAAGTCTGTACATATATGGGAATTATTTAAAAAAGGGTGTAGAATTTAACTTATGAGTTAACAATTCATGCTTCTTTCCTACCAATGGCTAAAATCGGTTTGATTACTATTAGTTTTTTTGTGAGTAATAAGTCTTGGTGTACATTCTCCTTTCACTTGAATTAGATAGTTAGATAAAGTTGTGTAATTTGCTGGTTTAATTAGAATGTTCACATCTGTGATTACTCTAGAGATAATGAGGCTTGTTGTCCAGTGTACTATCCCAGTGAGTCCCCTTTTGAATCTTGTGATAGATGGTTTCTTCTCTACCTATAAAAAAAACAGAATGACACTCATAGCTCAGGAGGAGTTGAATGCTGCTTCAATATTAATTCTTTCAGAACCACTTCAAAAGATGAGCATTCAAAAAGACCAAGAAAAAGTTACAGTCCAGGTTGTTATTGTCTCGTTTGACCTGTTAAGCCAAGTCTCAATTTGTACAACCAGTTGTGAATACTGCATATGAGTTCAGTGATGGACAGAGGCATGGACTTTGCACGACCCATTTCAGCCTGAACATACAGCTTTGTTCCTCTCAAATGTCAAATCAGTCTATGACAAACACCTCTCCATTTGTCTCCGTGTTACCTTATGCACTGAATTACAGCCAGCAAGCTCTGAAGTTGCCTTTCAGATATGTCTAAATTGCTTTTTTCTTCATTTCTGGGATGTGGATGTTGCTGGCCATTCTTATTGCCGATCACTAACTGCCCTTGAGCATGTGGTGGTGACCTGCTTTCTTGAACTACTGTACTCATTGAGGTGTAGGGACACCACAGATCTGTTAGAAAGGGGAAAAGGTAAAAAACCAACACTGCACATTCACTCACATCACAATCTCTCTACAAATCAAGCTGCTTATGATCTCAAGAGCACTTGCACCAATTCCTTGAGCAAAATGGTACTGCACAAATTTCCCAAAGTTTACATGGACTTTGGAATCCATTACGATCAAATTTCTAAGCCTGCATAAATCCCACAATAACAAGCTGCATTCAATAAATATTGTAATCTGTGGTTGTGGCCTGTTACCAGATGAAAAAATCCTGAAAAAATATGGTTTGTTGTTAAAAATGCAAATTATACATTAATGAAGGTCTGCATTTAACCCTCTCTTACTTGGATTGTTTAACTCTAATAGCTGACAGTTGCAATCACTAACAGCAGTTGTAAAGAATTCCTCACCAAACTTCATTATAAGGTAGTTTCAGAGATAGTAGGAACTGCAGATGATGGAGAATCTGAGATAACAAGGTGTAGAGCTGGATGAACACAGCAGGCCAAGCAGCATCAGGGAAGAAGGGTCTAGGCCCGAAACGTCAGCCTTCCTGCTCCTCTGATGCTGCTTGGCCTGCTGTATTCATCCAGCTCTACACCTTGTTGTCTCTTCATTATAAAGTATACTGCCTTGATTCAAGTCCACTGTGAGCTACTCAGGGCACTTGAGATGGACAATGAATATGCCACTGCCAAAGTGTGCCCAAACCAAATTTTTTAAAAAAGTGTGAAAATGCAGCCACAGAATAAACTGACATGAGCCCATGAAGTCAGCCAAACCAGCAATGTGGCATCAGTAAAGCTGGAAGTATCATGTATATCTCTTACCCTGAGGGAACAATGAAGTGAAATGATGCTGAGTGGTGTAAAAACCTGAAGAGCCATCTTGTGTTGTTTGCACTGTGGCCCATCTGTGAAAGCCAGGATTTAAACTGTTTGCATTATAAGAAAGATCTCAAGGGGAAAAAGACTATTATAAAGTCATGGCTTTTTTTTAAGGAAAGGAAAAGATTAGCAGTTTGAAAAAATATAATTTAGATCTAAGAATCCATGATGTTGCATTGATTTTATGAGCATTTGATAAAAGAGCAATTTGAATATGTTTATTCTGAGATGGAAGTGCACTGTCAATATGGGACGTAATGAAATCCTCCTATCGTATTTTCTAAAAAAAACATTGATGCGTGTTCAAAATGCTGCTACATACAAGGTTATGAAGTAGCTGGAAACTGGGATTAAGTTGCATTCCTCTTTTTATCGAACATAGACGTAGTGAAAGGTTAATCTGCATTCTCTCTGTCACAGATTTGAAAATGCAGTTATCTCAGTCATATATAAACAATACATAATATGGCTCTGTAGATCCTCTGATTTTGGTGTTATGGAAACCAGAGTGAAATAAATGGTGGAGACCTCACTCTTGATGTCTGTTAGTATGAGGACCACAACAATCAACATCTTTGTAAAGGCAATATTTCAGGCTCTAAAGGCAAAGCACTGCAGATGTTGAAAATCTGGAACAAAACATAGAGAACCCGGGGTGTTGAGATGGGATTCTATCCGGTGAACAGCAAGAGATCTATTAATGAAGATTATATCTTGTTACCACTCTCATTACAATCTAATCTGGCTTTATTAAAATTCTCCAGCCTGCCAGAAAGAAACTGAATGTTTAGAATTTAAAAGTTATGAGAATCTGAGCAGGTCCCTGATGAGTCCATCTTGCCATTTGTTGCTCTAGGCTTCCATCTTGGACAGCTGTCACAAACATCTCCGACCATGCTCATACTTACAGTACATTTCTGCATTTTAAAGCTGCTGTTTAGAGAGCGCCAAGGACACTTTGCATGCAGGAATAGGCATTCAGTTCATGGACAGGACCAAGCTGCATCTCAGGGCTGCTTACCTACTCTCTTAGCAATACTGTGGACAGTGCACTTGCAACTCAGAATGAGCACATGCCAATATATTGGCTATTTTCCAAGTCTCACTTTGTGCCCACCAAGATACTCACAGTAGCTCTACCTTGACTTGCCATGTATTTCAGTGCTTTCTCCTTCATTTGCACTTTAGAGATGCACAGTATATCTTCTTGCCTTGAAGATTAGCACAGATACAAAGACAGTCAGCTTGTCATGGTTGGCAGCAGTCAGTAGTCAAGGGAGTGAACATGTTGCTGTTTGGCACAGCACTGTGTCAATCTACCAGCAGCACAATATACCAGCTGTGTACCCAGTAAATACATCACATGTGCTCTAAGTAAACACCATGTCTCAAAGTCTGAAGGGAGTAGTCATCAATCAAGTTAAAGGACATAGCATTCACTCAGGAGTTCCAGGGAGATTGGGACTGCTAACAGCAATTGAGGGAAGATTTTGAACACAATCAAAGAGCATTAGCCTTGGTAAGAGGTAGGTACACTACTAGAAATAGAGTATGACATAGCAAAGAGAAGCTGGTAGTACTTACCCTGGTGGAGCAGAGAAAGGCACTGGCCTTTGTGAAACACTACTGGGCATTCCTCTAGAAAGTTGAGACTGCTTGTGACTTAGGTGGCAACCTTGAACCAGGCTGGGAGAGCCAGGGCCTCCAGCGCTCATTCTGCAATGCCCCAACGTGCCAATTTCCCCTTATCTACCTTGTCTGGGGCATATATTACAAACCATGCAGAACCGCTTCACTGCACTTGAAAGGGTACACAGTGGCATTTTAGAGACAACATTAGCCCTAGAGATGTCTGGACATGTTGGCAGCGGCAAGTATTTTCAGGTACAAAAGGTAAGAGATTTAGGCTAGCATTGGATGAGGGGACTGGCACAATTGGGCCATACCAGGCATTTAATGAGGCAAATTTGAAATGATGGTGCAAGAGTGCCCAATCAGCCTTGCAGGAAGAAGCCCCTCATGAAACCTGATGACAATGACAGCTAAAATATAGAAGTGCTCTGACCATGAGAATGAATGACCTTCTTCTGTTCTGTAACCATTCTATGGTTCTATAGCTTGCAGATGAAGTGTTCTTGACTCCCTGTTGGAAGTAATATATGCTTTTTTTGTTGGATGAGATTGTTCAGTCTGAACATGATAGTGCTGAACTTTTGGAAGTAGCACTATATACTGTAAAGTCTCTGAGCAGAAAACATCCATCCAACAATGAAGGCAACTATTACATTTCCTCTTGGGCTCCAGTATAATAGGGAGATGGAGTAAATGCAGCAGGAAGGAGAAGCTGTGTACAGGCAGAGGAGGAGGATGGTTCTCACTACTCACTACTCACCGACTCAGTTTCTTCAAGGAGATTATTTTCTGTCCACCTCAACAAATGTAGAGAGCTGGATTTTGAGCAAATGGCAAGAGTTCCACTGTTTGGGGCGATGACGTGGCTCAGTCCAACTGTGATGGCCAATGGACTCAAAGACACAGTTTCTCAGCCATGATGAATTACATGCCAGATGCTGGTCCTGACACTGTATTGACAGCTGCCTACACCTAGACAGCTAGCAGACCAGTGGGCACTTCTGATGACCCACACTGTAGCTGCTGCGGGAGGTGTTGTCGTGTTCAGCCATTGCTTCAGGCAAGCTCCTTGCTGAGCTACAGAATGGAGCTTCTGGTTCCCCACAACCTGGAGCCCACTGGGAAGCGGGCAGGACATATCTGGAAGTAACCCAAAAGTTTGATGAGGGCATAACAGTAAACATTTTATCCATGGGACCTCAGTAAAGCCTTTGACAAGGTTCTGCATGGTAGATTAATAAGTAAAGGTAGATTACATGGGATTCAGGGAGAGCATGCCAACTGGATACAAAATTGGCTTGACAGTAGGAGATAGAGTATGGTGGTGGAGGGTAATTTTTCAGACTGGGGGCCTGTGACTAGTGGTGTTCCACAGGGATCGGTATTGGGTTCACTTTTGTTTATCTGTTATATAAATGATTCGGATGAGAATATAAGAGACATGGCTAGTAAGTTTTCAGATTACACCAAAATTGGTGGCGTAGTGGACAGTGAAGAAGGTTATCTAAGATTACAAAGAGATCTTCATCAATTGGGTCAATAGACTAAGGAGTGACAGATACGGTTTAATTTGGACAAATGTGAGGTGTAGCACTTTGATAAAACAAACAAGGGCAGGATTTATACAATTAATAGTCAGGGTCTGGGTAGTGCTGTAGGACAGAGAGACCTAGGGGTTCAGGCACATAATTCTTTGACATTTGACTCACATGTAGACAGGGTAGTTCAGAAGGTGTTTAGCACGCTTGCCTTCATTGTTCATTGAGTATAGGAGTTGGGATGTCATGTTGAGGCTGTACAGGATGTTGGTGAGGCCTCTTCTGAAGTATTTTCTACATTTTTGGTCACCATTTTATAGGAAGGATATTTTTAAATTGGAGAGGGTTAAGAAAAGATTTACCAGGTTGTTGTTGGAAATGGAAGGTTTGAGTTATAAATCCAGGCTGGGTAGGCTGGGACTTTTTTCATTATAGCATGGGAGGTTGAGGGTGACCTGATGAAAGTTGATTAAACCATGAGAGGCATGGATAAGGTGAATAGCCAAAGTCTTTTCCCTAGGTTACGGGAGTTGAAAACTAGGGGGTATATTTTTAAGGTGAGAGGAGAATGGTTTAAAACGGACATGAAGGGCAATTTTTTTACACAGTGTGGTTCATATGTGGAATGAACTGCTAAAGGAAGTGGTGGATGGAGGTACAGTTACAACATTTAAAAAATGTTTGGATAAGTACATGAATAGGAAAGGTTTGGAGGGATAAGAGTGAAATGCATACAAGTGGGACTAGATTTGTTTTGGATTATGATCATGATGGACTGATTAGACCGAAGGGTCTGTTTCAATGCTGTATGATTCTATGACCCTATCTGACACAATCACCACACAAGATAGGCCATCAAACTCCTAGTAAACATCATTTGAGTGTGGAAAGAACCTTTATCTTCAGTTGAGCAGGCTATTTGTACACCTTTCCTGAGACTAGCAAAACAGAATAGCAATGGGAAGACAGTAGGCATGTTACTTGATGCATTGCATGCTTTTTTCCCACATCTCAGTTCATTCATCCAGTGTGCAGAAACATTTTGGAGCAGACACTGATGTTGTCAAACAGTAATTGGACTTTCTGGGCCACTCATTAGTCCCTCCACACTCACTGTAGCATGTCTCATCATTGATTATTGTCTGATGTATCCTTCATTAGCCGGCAATCCTGAAGACATAAACATTGCTAACAGACCTTCAATGCTCACTTCATGTGGAGGAGAAACGGGACCGGAGGAAGCATTTATAACATCACCACTCTATATCAACAGGCTCAGTTCCCCATGAAAGTACCTGCATGCCACCATTGTCTGATACTATCCTACTTTCCCTCAGGCCAGCACAGTGTGCTCTTGTCCAAGTTTTGAAATAAAATACGTCTCAAAAAAGCATGACATGCTGACTTTATCCAATGACATTTTCAATAGTCCACAAAATTATCGTCGTCCATTCCTTTTGTGCGTTCATTGTGAGTGCCATAGCCTTTCCTTTTGCTCCTACTCAGTGGATACTGAAGTTGCTGATTTTCAATGGGCAAGACTGTCCTCAAAGTGTTGTGGGTCAGGGGCTTGAACATCTAAAGATTAACAAAAGGAAGAAAGTAGGATAAGAGCCAGGAATTTGTAGAAAGATGTATACATGAAAAAGCGAGCAGAAAGAAAAATAGAAATTTGAGCAGAAGGGGAGGTCGGGGCACCAAGGAAGTGCATTTTTAAAACAAGAACACTGTGTAAAGTAGTAAAGAATGCAGACAGAAATTCAACGTATGGCATGGTAACCTCTACTGATACACAAGGGGTATGGTTAGTAAGTTTGCAGATGACACCAACATTGGTGGTGTTGTGGACAGTGAAGAAGGTTACCTCAGAGTACAACAGGATCTCGATCAGATGGGCCAATGGACCGAGGAGTGAAAGATGGAGTTTAATTTAGATAAATGTGAGGTGCTGCATTTTGGAAAGGCAAATCAGGGCAGGAATTGTACACTTAATGGTAAGGTCCTGGGGAGTGTTGTTGAACAAAGAGACCTTGGAGTACAGCTTCATAGTTCCTTGGAAGTAGAGTCATAGGTAGACAGGATAGTGAAGAAGGCATTTGGTATACTTGCCTTTATTGGTCATTGTATTGAGTATAGGAGTTGGGAGGTCATGTTGCAGGTGTACAGGACCTTGGTTAGGTCACTTTTGGAATACTGCATGGATTTCTAGTCTCTCTGCAATAGGAAAGATGTTGTGAAATTTGAAGGGTTAAGGAAAGATTTACGAGACTGTTGCCAGGGTTGGAGGGTTTTAACTGTAGGGAGAGGCTGAAGAGACTGTGGTTATTTTCCCTGAAGCTTAGGAGGCTGAGGGGTGATTTTATAGAAGTTTATAAAATCATGAGGAGCATAGATAGGGTAAATAGATGAGGTCTTTTCCCCAGGGTGGGGTAATCCAAAACTAGACGGTATAGGATATAGGTGAGAGGAGAAAGATTTATCATCAATCATCATCAAAGAATCCATACAGTGTGGAAACAGACCATTCGGCCCAACAAGTCCACACCACCCTTCAGAAGAGGATCCCACCCAGACCAATTCCCCTGCCCCTGTATTTCCCCATGTCTAACACACCTAACCTAAACATCCCTGGACACTACAGGGAATTTAGCATGGCCAATCCACCTACCCTGCACATCTTTGGTCTGCGGGAGGAAACCAGAGCACCAGGAGAAAACCCATGCAGACACGGGCAGAATGTGCAAACTCCACACAGGCAGTCGCCCGAGGCTGGAATCAAACCCATGTCCCTGGTGCTGTGAGGCAGCAATACTAATCACTGAGCCACCATGCTGTAGAGAGACCTAAGGGCCAACTTTTTCACGCAGAGGGTGGTGCATGTATGGAATGATCTGCTTGAGGAAGCGCTGGAGGCTGGTACAATTACAATATTTAAAAAGCATCTGGGTGGGTATATGAATAGAAAGGGTTTAGAGGCATATCGGCCAAATGCTGGCAAATGGGGCTAGATTTAATTAGGATACTGGTCGGCATGGTTGAGTTGGACCGAAGGGTCTGTTTCTGTGTTTTACATGAGACACAATTGTAAGTGGATCAGGACCGGCAACCGAAAATAGCAAGTAATAAGACATGAAAATAGAAATTGTTGGAAAAGCTCAGCAGGTCTGGAAACATCTGTGGAGAGAAATCAGAGTTAACATTTTGAATTGAGTGACCCTTCCTCAGAACATAGCAAGTTATAAGATCTGCAGAAAAGATATGAGAATGGCTCCAAACAACAACAGAATAAATGTGCAGATAATCTATTTGATACAATAGCAACATAATGCAGTGGTACTTCAGGGAATTGACTTGTTTTTGCTGTTTGAGTACATTGGTTTGAGGGTAAATGCAGCTTAGAGTGTTATCTTTGACTTGACTGTTCTATGGGTTCAGTTTATGTCTCATATACTTGGGAAGTTCCCTCCCACAGAAATGAAAGTTCCCCTTTAAGCTACTCATCATCCTGATTTTGAAATACATCACTGTCCCTTCATGGGGGGTAAAATTCCTAGTGACGTTGTGGATGTGCCTATGGACTGCAGCGGTTCAAGAAGGTAGCTCACCACCACTTTCTCAAGGGCAACTACGGATGGCAATAAATGCTAGTCCAGTTAGCAATGCACAAATGCTATGATTAAATAACAATAGCATTCATATAGTGTCACTCCCTAAGGGACAATCTAGTCTGTAATTTCACAGCCGCAGCAGAAAAGCTGTCTGTGTTTAAAAAGTCTGAATTATGAGAGCTTCTAAAGGATAATGGAGGGCTAATGAATCGATCTTTAGTGTGACAGCAACTTACACCTTTATTGTTTTTCATTACTAAGGTTCAGAGGGAGCAGATTATTCTTTCTGAAAATGTTGTAAGTTGCTCATTTATTCACGTATTTGAAGTAAACACACATGGGCCTGACATTGTACTACATCTCAGAAAAACAAAAAGAGGAGCAGCTACAGGTGGGAACAGGAAGAGAAATTAAAGCGTAAAGATAAGGAATTTGAAGTTCAATGATCAGAAACTATGTTTGATCAAATGGTTGAGGAAAAAACAAAGACAGGTGGAGGAAAAAGTGAGATAACAAGGTGTAGAGCTGGATGAACACAGCAGGCCAAGCAGCATCATAGGAGCAGGAAAACTTGACGTTTC
>JAHRHZ010000050.1:18504528-18566254 GCA_024137785.1 Ginglymostoma cirratum
GAAACGTCAAGTTTTCCTGCTCCTATGATGCTGCTTGGCCTGCTGTGTTCATCCAGCCCCACGCCTTGTTATCTCGGAAGTTCATCAAAGTTACCCATGGGTCATAGAAAGGAAATGTTGCGGGTAGCACATGAAGTAGCAGTAGGAGATCATTCCAAAGTCAGGAAAATGCAAACCAAAATACAAAAATACTTTTATTGACATGGACTGTATAAGGATGTGATTACACCTTATCAGTTGTCATACATCTCAGGTAATTGGAAAACTTCAGGCAATAGTAAAACCAGAACCCTTAATATCCATTCCTGCATTTGAGGAACCTTTTACAAGGGTCTTAATTGATTGAGTAGGACCCCTACCTAAAGCAAAATGTGGAAATCAGTATTTGTTGACCACAATGGACGTGTCTACTAGATTTCCAGAGACCGTTCCATTATGCAGTATCATAGCTAAAAGGATTGTAGCAGAGTTATTCAAATTTCTTATTACATACAGACTACTCCTAGAAATACAATTGGATCAAGGGTCAAATTTTAAATCAAGTCTATTCAAGAAAGTTATGGATTGCTTAGGAAGAATACAATTCAAATCAATCGTGTACCATCCAGATTCGTAGTGAGCATTAGAATGGTGGTATCAAACTTTAAAAAACATGTTGAGGGTTCATAGTCAAGATGATCCAGAAGATTGGGTTAAAGGAATTCCATTTGTGCCTTTTGCAATTCAAGGTGCACCTAATAAATCAACGAAATTCAGTCCATTTACATTAGTTTTTGGGCATGTGGTGAGAGGACCACTGAAACAAATTTGGGAGAAATTGGCAAGTTAGAGTTCAAGGACCACGCATTTGGATTATGTGTCAAATTTTAAGGAAAGATTAAATAGTGCGAGTGAATTGGCTGGAGAGCATTTGAAAGCGGCACAGCATGTGATGAAACAGGAACCAGACAAGAAATCAAAAATTTGTAATTTTGCTCATGGAGATAAAGTGTTAGTGTTGCTCCCATTGCAAGGTGAACTTTTAAAAGCAAAGTTTAGGGGGCCTTATCAAACAGAAAGGAAATTGACTGAGGTGAATTATTTGATAAGAACATCAGATAGAAAGAAATTTCACAGGGTGTGTGAAAGGTATTTTGATACAGAAGGAAAGCAAAAGGAGAATGTGGTACTGACAATAACACAAGTGTAAAGAACCAAGTTCAGATCATATTAAATTGGCCACCCCTCTAATTCAATGGGACAATGAGGAAGTTCTCAAAATTTGGGATAAGCTGAGAAGGACTAATCTAATATGCATGATGTAGACATTGGAAATGCTGTTTCAATTCAACAACGTCCTTATGGTCCTGACATAGCAGGAACTGCCGATGTTGGAGAATCTGATATTTTCTGAAGAAGGGTCTAGGCCCGAAACGTCAGCCTTCCTGCTCCTCTGATGCTGCTTGGCCTGCTGTGTTCATCCAGCTCTACACCTTCTTATCCTTATAGACCTAACCCTTTAAAGTTGGTACAGGTTCATAAAGATAAAGCAGAGAGTGTATATGAGTGTAAAAAAATAGATTATGTGGAGAGAAAGAAATAATGTTGAGGGGCTGACACTGATGTGTATCAGAAGGCAAAAAAGTTGAGGATGACTGTGAGTGAAATGCTTCGAGAGAGGAATGAGGAGAGCTGCAAGAAGTTTGATCTGTGGAAAGCTGTGCAGGACAGAGTATGAATGGGAGGAGTGACATCTGAAAACATTGTTTCCTTTTGTTCTCATCAGGAACATGAACCCCTTGCAGCACTGAAACCCAATCAGTGAGACATACTGATATTGCTCACTTCCTCTGCCGCTTTCATTTAAGTCTGTTTGGTTTGGGATGCTTAGAGTTCCTCTATTTCCCAGGAAATATCAGCACTACACACCTTGTAGCCCACAGCAGTTGCAATGCGACAGGAATGTCACATCCAAGTCATCTCCTGATATTCCACATTTAGTTATTTCTGGTGTATTAGTCGTTAATTTAAAAAATAATGCCATCACTTTGATATAAAAAAACAGCAAGTTGCTGTTCTGTTTGAATACAGTGCGATTAATTCTGTTCTTCAACAACATATTAAAGATCTGTCTAGGATAAGAAATGACAGATATGCAGTGAAATCAAGGATACTTAGTGAGATCTTATAACAAGAAAGTGAATAAATCATTGCTATACACATGTGGTCCCAGTTTTGTTCACATGTTCCAGCAATTAGTTATAGAACCAGCAGAATGTTTTGTGAGATGATGATTTTTCTTTTTCCTCCACTATCTGTTTACCGTGTAATTTCACTTTGACGGCCATCAGCGTTTTTCTCCAATGTTGAATTTTTTTTTAAAAAATCAGGCTGCTTCATAGAAAGGTGCACTAATTTTTTTCAGAAAGTTCAGTTCAGTGGCCTTGTAATTAGAACAATTTCATCTCTTTTGTTCCTGGCATGATTAGAGAGTATGGGCTGCCAGGTGTATTACACGATATTTATTCAATAAAACGGCAGAACAGGACATGCTTTACAACCAGGACATGAAATCGATGCCTATTGATCGGGACTAGAATAAAAGCACGATAGCTTCTTGCATAATCCTTACAACTGAACTAACTTTCCACCACATTTCTTTTTCTATTCTTGTACTTACCAGCAACACAAAACCATTATTTCTGTGATAGTTTCCTTTCATTGGCTGATCCCTCCGCATTCAACATTTTCACTAATGTCAGTCCTTCGGAATGCCTGTGACACTGCATACTAATTATTCAAAGATTATATTGTTTTGCACTTTTTCTAAAACAACTCCCCTTTCCTGTTTATGCTCTATTGGGAACCTCTGCCTGCATGTATTGCCTAAGATAAGCATTCCAAGCCGCATCTAAAGAAGAACATGTTTTAAACGTTATCTCAGTGTAAAGCAGGAGGGAATAGAAAAGTTTCCTCCAGTTCTACAATTAAATTATACATAGACAAGCATTTTCCAACAACCTCAACCTCACTCCTTCCCAAACCACAATGAATCATACCCTCCTCAATCCCAGACACTGCTATTCCCCTTCCAAACACCACGGTCAAGACCACTCCTCTCACTCATCCAGTTTATGGACATATTTGAGGATTGCTGCTAGCAATGCTTCAGCCCAAATTTTGAGGCTTTTCCTCTGACAAGTTGTTGGTTTGTTGATAATAAAGCTTAAGATCCAACAGCAGACTTATTGAGATCGTACCCACAAGTGGCTACTTAAGTGTTCAAATGTCAACAGAGTTTCCTCCTCATTCAGTCTGCCCATATAATTCAAACATAAAAATCATAAGCAGATGTAATGGAAACCATCTTCATTCTCATCATTCCTCATCTAAATCTACCGTCCTAACCCTCTGTTCTCTTGTCCAAATATGCTTGTCCTGTTTCTCCTAAAATGTGTCTGTATTATTCACTTTTCTCGCTCCTCATGGGTGTGAGTTCAACATTCTTATTTTCTTTTGGGTGGAAGGTGTTTTATTATGAATTCCTAGTGAGATTCCTTGCTGACTGCTTTATGTTTTTGACCTCTAATTATGCCGTTCTGCACAGAAGAAACCATTCCTTCTGGATGTACTCCATCAAATTTTTTAACAATTTAAAAAATATTTATTAGGTCACCTGTCAGCCTTTTTTCAAGGAAAGAGGGATGCAGATGGTCAATTCTTTCTTGATATTTTCACACACCCATTTCTTGTCTCAACCTTGCAAATCTTTTTTGCATCGTCTGAAGTGTTCCTCTAACTCATTGATTTTACAGCAATCATAATTGCATGTAATACTGAAAGGGTGGTCTAATCAAAGATTTGAGCATAATATCCTGACTTTTTAATTCTTCCCTTTTAGAAATAAAGCCTAGTGTTTTTTTTAATGGCCTTGCTAACCTGACAATAGTTTGTCAGATCTGCAACTTCTAAGTAATAAGTGCACTCCTGACACTTCCTATTAAATAACGATATTTCATATTTATCTGTGTTGGATGGAGGCAGTGCTCATGTCCCATAAATGGATTTGAAAAGTAGCATTATATTTTTGAGAGATTTGCCAAATGCACACTGAATGCAATTTACGGTTGGCTGGAGAACTGGCATCCATTGAAGATGACCAACATGAAGTGTTCAGCGTGAGGCCATTTGAACATTTATGATCCCATTTCCAACTTCAGACAAACCTGGAAAAGTGGCTGCCTCTTATAAAGCACCCACCAGAGCCGAAAATCAATTGAGAGCTTAGGCTTTGGGGAGAGAGGGCAGTGTAGAGATGGCAGGGAGGGTTTGTTGGTTCAAGGAAAAGTGTATCTCAGCACCATCGTCTCCACTTCCCAATGTTGGATTCCTTAAGTTTCCCACAGGCTGACCCAGCCACCCATGACCGTGGGAAGTGGTCCTTAAGTGGACAGGTCATGAGTCAATCCACCTGGGGAAGGTTCCAGGATATCTGTCTTGCAACTTCTCTTCTGATTTAATGTCCCCTTATTTCCAAACTTATCACCAGTGGAACATCAAACTCTTCCATTTTTCTTAAAATATGTGCAATAAATTCTGCCCCTACATATAACTTTTTGGGGTAGTCTTGTCCTCAGTTCAAAGTGCTTTAAATATGGATTATTCTAACATTAGCTCATCTGCTAAATAATTTGAATTAGATCGAAAAGCAGAATTCAGTAAAAACTGTTACAAATTTTGCTCTGAGGGATTTCAATGGATAATTATTGTGGAATTTTTCTAATATTCATTTTGAAGCATCTCCGTATGGGCAATGTGTTTTCAAGCTCTCAATGGCACACTGATGAGAAATTAAATTTTTAATAACAGAAGTATAAAGTTATCTAAAATATAGGTTAATTCCTTTGGGATGCAGTTTGCCGAAAGCTAAATATAAACTTGTGCTAGCAGAAATGCTAATACTCTGAGTTGTGAGGTATGTTCTAAAATAAGCTGAGCATTGGCAGCAGGCACTCATAGAGTAAAACAATGCTGCACTATTGATGCTAATGCACTGTTAATGATCTGTCATATAGCTCATGTTTCTGGATCATGTGTCACTAAAATTGTGATGAAAATGTCATCTCATTATTTAGTCAGAATTGTTATAATGCACTGACAGACCAAGAGCGATGCCCTAACTGTGACGAGATTAAGTTTCACTCAGTTAAAAAATAATGCTTTGAAATTAAAAGAATCAGTTTGATTTGATACAGCCCATTATGGTGGCAACATGATGCCAATTCATTTAAGGAAAAGCCTTATATCCGTCTCCCAGTGTCAACAAAACCTCTCCAAAAGAACAGAACTTTTCAGTTTGCAAAGAGATGTCAATTAGGCTCATTAATTGAACAAATTAAGTCCCACTCTTCCTGAGCCCATTGCAGCTCTGTAGTGGCTCAGGGAGTGAATGCAAACTGCATTTCATACTTTTCCATGCTTCCCAATGGTTACCCAACAAAACCTGTTTGGGGTTTTCATTATCTGGCACTCTTTGCCTGATCTAGGGACCCAAAACTGGCAGGATGCGGAGGCCGCCGATCTGTTGAAAGGTCCCTCTGCCCATGCCTCCGGCTCCCATTACACCCATTGATCTCAATACCCAGTGAAGTCCCCGCGATGATCACCATTGCACCCTTGCTTATCTTTGGTCTGGGTTTCCCTGATGATCCTAATACTCTTGACATATGGTGCTATGAGCTGGTGAGCAATGGAGAACTGGCAACCTTTAACTCATAGGGGAGGCATTCAAATCCCACCATGGCTGATGGTCAAGTTTGAATTCAATAAATATCTGAAATTAAGAATCTAATGATGACCATGAATCCATTGTTGATTGTCAGGAAAAACTCCGCTGGTTCATTAATGTCCTTTAGGGAAGGAAACTGCCATCCTTATCTGACCTGGCCTACATGTGACTCCAGACCCACAGCAATGTGGTTGACTCTTAACTGCCCTCTGGGCAATTAGAGATGGACAATAAATGCTGGTCTAGCCAGCAACGCCCTCATCCTGTGAATGAATCAAGGGGGAAAAAAAATTTACTGTCCTCCAATTGGCAGGGAACTCTTGGTGGTTAGAACATCCGCCATTGGGAAAGGCCAATGGTTGTAATTTAAATGTCTGAAGATTACGTTATATTATTTTGCCTCCACAAAGGTACTGATAGAGGTTCCCTCCTTCTTCTCTCTCCACTTACTGAGATCTCAATCAGGCTGATTAAGATCTGCCCAGTGAAACTGAGATAGGTGTAGCGATGAATAGGCATACAGAATACAGATAAAATAGTCTTGGGTGTACATATCCATTGAGATAAACTGAACAGATAGGGATGTCCAAAGTTAATATGACAATATGTTCTCCAACTTTGTTTTTGTGCGTTAAAAGCATTAATGTTCTTATTCACCTCAGAAGGATGAAGCCTTAGAAAAACCATGTACCATAACTGAAATGTTGAATCGTCTGTACTATGTCTGCCATTCTGCGGAATGAACTATTTTGTTGCTAAACATCATCCATTAGAGGAGAGTCGGCATTTATTACTGGATGCCATGAAACTCATGAATACTTGAATCCTAAAAATACGCTGTAAATGTGATTATAATGAGAGAAGAATCGAATTGGAATGGAAATGCTGTTACCTGTAACAACTTGGAAGAATTGATTTGGACCTTTGTTTATCAATGTAAGGACATTGGAGGCATCAACTGAACAGGGTAGAACATGCTACTTTCAAAAAAGGTTCGAGCCAATACATCTCATCAGTGGAGGATGTTTCAACAGGACTTAAGCCATTTTCAGGTAGCCATGATGGAAAGTTGTCATTGTTTTTACATATTCCTTTTCAAAGGCATATTATAAAATTAAGTTTCCTGCACTTCATCAAAATTAGATATTATAGTCTTGGTGATTTAAAAGCAGTTAGGTAATGGTACAGGTTTTGATGGGAATGATGTGGTAATTCTCAAATTGAAATAACTTTGATGACATGGAGAATTTAGGTGCCCTTTAACCAAAAGAGTGGCACAGTTGCCTTACAGCACTAAGGTCCTGTGTTCAATTCCACTCTCAAGTGACTGTGTGGAGTTTGCACATTCTCCCTGTGTCTGCATGGGTTTCCTCCAGGTGCTCCGGTTTCCTCCCAGAGTCCAAAGATGTGCAGGCTAGGTGGATTGGCCATGCTAACTTGCCCATAGTGTTCACAGATGAGTGGATTAGCGGGGTGGGTTGCTATGAGTGTCAGCGTGGACTTACTGGGCCAAAGGCCTGTTTCCACACTGTAGGAATTCTTATATTTATGTATGAGAAAATTTACTGAAATTGCTACAGTTAATAATTGGCAAACAATGATATTAGGAACACAATAACATGTTGCAGTGTACATTTATTACTTTGTCACAATGAATTTTAAATTCATTGTCATGCAGCAACTTTCAGACAATTTATGGATATGTTAAGCAATAATAACAAGAGCCAAAATGCAACAAGTATCAGAAGGAAGCATGAGGAAGCACTAAAGGTCAGCAATCAAAATCAATGTTTTCTTTAAAATAAATAAGGAACATGGTGATACAAAGCAAGTGTGAAATGCGTTTTACTCGAATAAAAGAATTCAGAAAAAATACGAATGAACTAAAGATTACAAACAATGATGATTTTCAAAAGAAGGTTCATAAGCTTATATGCAGTATCAGTGGCACAGGCAAAAAGGTTGATTCGAGAATTGCAAGCTCTCCAGTGCTCAGAGGAAACTGCAAGGCAAAAGTTGGGCTCAAACATTGTAACCTGCTTTTTGACCTAAACGTTCTACAATATTTTTTGTTATTCATTTATGGGATGTGTGTACTTTGGGATGAGAGCAACCATAGAAGTGTCTTCTTTGACCTTGGACTGGTCTGTTTTTTATGCCCAGTTCTATTTGTCTCAGTCTCCAAACTGATTCAGTTTGTAAATGTTTCTGTGCTCTACTCTACCAATAGCGTAGATGTAGGCAAGATAAAGCAATTGAAGCTCTATTTTTACACTATATACATTACTACAGCCCTAGTTAGAACATTGTCTCTCTGAGGACAGACCTTTTTTTCTCTCAGTCTTCATCTCAGACTGTCTTGCTCATATCATGATTTCATCCTTAGTAACATCGTAAACTGATTTCCATTGTTCATTATAGAGTCATAGAGTGATGCAGCATGGAAACAGACCCTTCAGTCCAACCAATCCATCCTGAACATAATCCCAAACTAAACTAGTCCCACCTGCCTGCTCCTTGTCCATATCCCTCCAAACCTTTCCTATTCATGTATTTATCCAAATGTCTTTTAAACATTGTAACTCTGCCCACATCCGCCAATTCCTCAGGAAGTTCATTCCACATATGAACTACACTCTGTGTAAAAAATTTGCCCCTAATATCTTTTTTTAAATCTCTCTCATCTCACCTTAAAAACATGTCCCTTGTCTTGAAATTTCCCATTCTAGGGAAATAACGACTACCATTAACTCTATCTCTACACCTCATTATTTTGTAAACCTCTACAAGGTTGCCTCTCAATCTCCTATGCTCCAGTGAAAAATGTCCCATCCTTTCTTTAGAACTCAAACCTTCCATATCCAGCAACATCCTGGTAAAGCTCTTCCGAATCCTCTCCAGCTTAATAATATGCTTTGCTATACCTGGGCAACCAGACCCGGACACAGTACTCCAGAAGAGGTTGCACCAATGCCCTGTACAACCTCAACATGACTTTCTAACTCCTATTCTCAAAGGACTGAGCAACAAAGGCAAGCGTGTTAAACGCCTTTTTAACCATCCTGTCCATGTGTGATGCAAACTTCAAAGAATTATGTACCTGAACCCCCAGGTCCCTCTGTTCTACAACATTACCCAAAGCACTACTATTAGTTGTATAAGCCCCACCCTTGTGTGTTGTACTTAAATGCAATACCTTGCATTTATCCAGATTGAACTCCATCTGCCATTTTTCAGCCCATTGACCCATTTGATCATGATCCCTTTGTAATCTTAGAAAACCTTCTTCACTGTCTACTATGCCACCAATTTTGGCTTCATCCATGAACTTATTAATCGTGCTGTTTATATTCTCATCCGAATCATTTGTATAAACAGCAAATAAAAGAAGACCCAGAACCGATCCCTGTGGAATACCGCTGGTGACATGACTCCAGTCCTCCACCACTCGTCTCTGTCACCTACTGTAAAGTCAATTCTGCATCCAATTGGCAAGCTCACCCTGAACCCTGCGTAACCTAACTTAACTAATTAGTCTACCACAAGGGACCTTTTCAAAGGCTTTACTAAAGTCCAAGTAAACAGCGTCTACTGCTCTGCCCTCATCAATCTTTTCAGTAACTTCCTCAAAAACTCAATCAAGTTTGTGAGGCACGATTTTCCTTGCACAAAAACAAGCTGACTATCTCCAATCAATTTTTGCCCCTCTACATGCCCATAAATCCTACCTTTTAAAATCACGCCCAACAATTAATCCCACAGTGAGTATTGCTAGCAAGGCATGTATTTCTTATCTATCCTCAGTTGCCCTTGAGAATGTAATGATAAGCTATCATCTTGAATGGCTATAGTCTATATGGTGCATGAAGGAAGCTCCAAGGGTTTGACCTAATTACAAAGAAGGAGTGGTGCTACAGCTGCAAGTCGGGATGGTGTGTTTCTTGAAGCAGAAGTTGCAGGATGCTGTGCCCCCACTTCTGCCCTTGTCCTTCTAGGTGATAGAGATCATGTGTTTTGAAGTTACTGACAAAGAACATTGTTGATTGTTACCCTTACATGTGGATTGAAAACAGTAACTCTCAGCATGTCAATGGTGACAGATTCAGTGATGATAATGTAAATAATGTGGACACATGTACAAAAAGAGAGAAGATTTTCATATTTGAGGATGATCATTGATAGCACTTGTAAAGACTAAATATTCTTTGCTGAGCCTAAGTATTGTCTATTTTGTGTGATGTTTTATGGATGGAATATGTGTACATTTAAATGACATGCTCATGATATGATCACTGTGCCATAGCATGTGACCTGAGGATAAAGAGGTCTCAGAATCAATCTTAATTTCTGACATTTGAACCATGACATGCTGATTAAAGTATGCTACTATTCATAATGGAAAAGCTTAATGTTAACCAGCTTAATGTTAACTCAAACATGCGTGTGCCTGTGAATTTAATCATTGAATATATTAGTCAACTGTAATAAACATTTCTTAGATCTTTAAGTACGATTTTGCCCCATTTTAATTTATTGGGTTAAGGGAGATAATGGAAGCATTGTCATTTTAGGGGAAAAAAAATGTCTTGCTGTGTCAAAGTGCCCATCATGATCAGTATTGTGACCATCTATTAAAAACAGTCCATAAAATCAGAGATAGTAGGAACTGCCGATGCTGGAGAATCTGAGATAACAAGGTGTAGATCTAGATGAACACAGCAGGCCAAGCAGCATCAGAGGAACAGGAAGGCTGACGTTTTGGGCCTGAAGAAGGGTCTAGGCCCAACACATCAGCTTTTCTGCTCCTCTGATGCTGCTCGGCCTGCTGTGTTCATCCAGTTCTACACCTTGTTATCTCCATAAAATCAGAGGTAAATATTTAGAAACCTTTTATTTTAATGCACTTGTGGGATGGGGATGTTGCTGGCTAGGCCAGCATTTATTTATCATCCTTAGTTTGTCTTGAGAAGGTAGTGGTGAACTGCCTCCTTGAACTGCTGTAGTCCATGGTAGACCCACAATGCTATCAGGGAGGGAATTCCAGAATTTTGACCCGGCAACAGTAGAGGAATGGAGATATACTTCCAAGTCAGGACAGTGAGTGGTTTGGTTGGGATCTTGCAGGTGGTGGTGTTCCCATACTTTTGCTGCCTTTGTCCTTCTAAGTGATAGTGATCATGGATTTAGAAGGTGCTGTCTAAGGATCTTTGGTACATTCCTACAGAGCATCTTGTAAATAGTGCATATAGTAAATGGTAAATAGGGAGCAAATGTTTGTGGATGTAGTGACAATCAAGCGAGCTGCTTTATTCTGGATGGTGTTAATCTTCTTGAGTGTTGTTGGAGCTTCACCCATTCAGGCAAGTGGGGAGTATTCTATCACATTCCTGACTTGAGTTTGTACTTAGTGATGACTTCCTCAGTGTAGCATTCCAATCTTCTGACCTGCTGTTGTAGCCATTGTGTTTATGTCCAATTCAGTTTCTGGTCAATGGTAACCCCCAAGATGTTGATGGTGGAGGATTCAGTGATGGTAATTGCATTGAATGTCACAGGGCAATGCTTAGATTTCCTGTTATTGGAGATCATCGTTGCCTGACGTTTGTGTGGCATGAATGTTATTTGTCATTTTTCAGCCCAAACCTGAATGTTGTCCAGATCTTGCTGCATTGCTGCATTTGGACACTGACTGCTTCAGTATCTGAGGAATTGCGAAAGGCGTTGAGCATTGTGCAATCATCAGCAACTATCCCCACTTCTCACCTTATGACAGAGGCAAATTCAATGATGAAGCAGCTGAAGATTATTGAGCCTAGGACGTTACCCTGAGGAACTCCTGCAGAGATGTCATGGAACTGAGATGACTGATCACCAACAATCATAATCATCTGCCTATGTATCAGGTATGAATCCAACCAGCAGAGATCATTTTTTCTCTGATTCCCATTCATTCTAGTTTTGATGGGGTTCCTTGATGCCAGACTTAGTCGAAGAAACCTTGATGCCAAGGGCTGTCTCTTTCACCTCACATCTGAAATTCAACTCTTTTGACCATGTTTGAACAAAGGCTGTAATAAGGTCAGGAGCTAAGTGGCCCTAGTGGAACCCAAACTGGGTGTTAGTGAGCATTAAAAATGCCCCATAGAGTTCCAAAGCAATCTAGGTGCTATAGCTCATAAGTGACTAAAGGTTAGCATGCACATATACAGCAAGTGGTAGGAAGTTTTTGGAATGTTATGCCTTTATTATGAATGGAACTGAACATAAAGATAGGGACCTTAGGCTTCAGTTGTTCAGGACATTGTAACTCAAACACTATGTGCATTTTGGTCTCCTTATTTAAAGGAGGATGCTAATATATCGAAGACAGTTCAAGAGAAGGTTAATAAGATTGATACCTTCAATAAATGGATTGTCTTATGAGAAAGCATTGGACAGATTGGAATTTAGAAAAATCTCACTGGTCTTATCTTCAAAGCGTTTATCTGCTCCCATGTCTTATGGCTTTATGACTCAAGCTATTTAGTCACAACTTGTGTCATGCTTCAAACAGCATATCCTGCTTCCACAGCCTAAGTTAAGTTGGAGTCTGAGATAATTGTAAGATCAGATCACATTCTATGGTACAGTGATGATACCATGAATATGTCGCTTTTGTTTTCACCAGAGTTTAGAAGAACAAAGGATGCTGTGATTGAACCCTATGAGATCCTGACTGTCTCCAATTGAAGTTGATGAGTTCAGAAGTTTGGTGCAAATTAACCTTTTGTAGATAAGATCAAGACAGTAAATGTTATTGGTTCAGACAAAGCAGCCTTTGGAGACTATCAAAATGGAATGATGAGTAACTGAATAATAGCAGAAGAACTTCAGCAGTGAAAAATGGGAAAGCAAAAACTGTACATGGTAAAATTTTCAGTAGAAGTTTCACTTCATGCTGGTATAACAAAAGGTAAAACTAGGTGTTTTTAGTTGATTACGTGTCTTAATATGCCAATCATTACAGATTAAAAATAAAAAATAGAATGCTGAAATTATTATTCTTTTATATAAATATCAGGGAATCTGTGCTCAGACTATACAGACTTCTGATCAGTGTGCTGTGACTGTATTGAGATCAGCCAGGTGGACCTCAGAGGATATGAGTTCACTGATTGGGGCTGTTAATCTGGACCAATCAGGGAATCCTGACTGTCAGATATAAACAGAAGTGTCAGGAGTTCTGCTCACTCTTGACAGTTGGTTCTGAGGAAACTGGATCAGTGTCAAGAACTCTCCATGTGAAAATAAAAGGTGACTGGGTGAGGGGGTACCAGCCCATGTGGAGTAATTTCACAGAAGACGTCTTTCTCCTTTTCTTGTTATCAAAATACAGTGAATGTTTTCAAACTCTAGAGGAAGTCTGGGAAAAATATAGGAGATTGAACTAATGGAAAATAATATGAAGACAAAATACATAAATTCAAAAAGTATAGGCTAAGTGTGGTATTCAAAACACCAATCAGATTAAAGTATGTCAATCCACCACATTGATTCAGAATAGAACAGGAAAGCAAAGATACAAATAAAAAGAAACAAATTTAATATTCGTTGTTTGTTTCTTGCATGACATGTATTTAATATATGGAATGAACTTTCGATACAGTAGTGGAGGTGAAAATTCTGGAATTATTCAAATCACATGATGGGGCAAGAAAGAACACTAATGCTTTCTGAATGGAGACGGTGTATTTCAATATTCACATTTAACAAGCCACCTGAACTGAATTTTGGAATGGCACATGTCTTGTAAGAAGCAACTAAACATCAAGGCAACCTATATTTAATTTAATTTAGAAGCAGAGCATGTCTGAAAAATGAATTCTGTCATCTTTTGAATGTAAGATCAAAATGTTCTCCTGCTCTAGATTACATTTATTTCTTTATTTATTTCATAGAATCTAGCATTGTTGACAAGGCCAGCATTTGTTGCCCATCTGCAATTGCCCTTGATTGGAGTGACTTGCTTGGCTATTTTAGAGGGCAGGTAAGAATCAACCACATTGCTGCGGGCCTGGATCACATGTCGTCCAGAGCTGGTAAGGACGGCCATTGACCTTTTAAAGTTGACATTTTCACTTATAACCTAAAATATAAACCAAGACTTTGACATTTACTGATCAATTATTCATGAAAAACTTGTACTGATTCTAATATTTGACTTCACTTCATAATTACTTCATAATGATAGTCAAGAGGTTCACAGATGATATAAACACTTACAGGGTGGGAATTAATGAGGGGGTTCACCACATATTGCAGGAGGATATCAACGAAGTAGTTGGGTGGGCATAGCGGTGGTAAGTGGAATTCACCCTGGAAAATTGAGGTAATGCGTTTATGGAGGGCTGACAAGGCAAGGGATTATATTGCGAATGATAGGACTCTTGAAAGTACTGAAGGTCCAAGGGACCTTTGTGTGCATATCTACAGATCCCTGAAGGTAACAGGGCAAGTAGTTAAGTTGGTAAGAAGGCATATAGGAAATGTTAATAGCCAAGGCATAGAAAACAAAACAGGAACCATACAAAATAATGATTAGGTCACAACTGGAGTACTGAGTGCACTTGTGGTCAGCACAATGTAAGGAGGATGTGATTGTGCTGGAGAAGTTGCATGAGAGCTTTACCAGGTTGCTACCTGGGCTGGTGGGTCCTTGGAGCAGTGAAGGTTGAGAAGAGATGTGGCAGAAGTGTCTAAGGCTGCGAGATGTGTAGCTACGATGAATAGGAAGGTAATTTTTCTATTAGGGGAGGGGAAAGTAAAAGTGGGAGTAGATTTAAGTTAAGAAATAGGAGTTGAGGAGAGTTCTGTTCACCCAGAGTCTGGAACTCGCTGCTTGAAAGGGTGGTTGACTCAGAAACCCTGAAACGTTTAAGCAGTATTTAGATATATTTACTTGCAGTGCCTTAACTTCTCGGGTTAAGGGCCTAGAGCTGGAAATGGGATTAGTGTGTCGGATCTTTCTTGAGCAACAGTGGCACGATGGGCCGAATGGTTTCATTCCCTCTTGCAAATGCCTTTGAGTCTGTAATTGTTGCAAGTAAGAATATTATTGAGAAAACTGGTTACAACTGATGGTGGTGATGGCTTGTTATTTAGTATCAGGATTTTTTTTTCTTTGTTTTTAATTATCATTGCTAATTGTAGAGATGACTGCCATTGCAAGAAAATATTCATTCCATTTTTGTTGAAAAAAAGTATGTTGAATAAAAGTTGGTGGACAAAACAGATTAAACATGAGGCAATAATCAATCCTTGAATGCTTAGTTGTGTTCTAATTAAAAGAAATGATTTAAATTGAAAAACATTTTGCCAGAATAAAATGCTGGAGACCACAGACGTGCAAATTCTTGCTCACTCGGTGAACCTCCTGAAACATAAACAACAACTTCTGAAGAATTGATGGTGATAGAGATACATTTTTGGTTTTATTCACCAGGTTGAAAATGTATTGTGAAAAAGGCTCCAAACCTTGTTGTTCCTCGTCAGGTGGATCATTTTATTTCCAGGTTTAAATCTTCGAAATATTGATCATCCCTGTAATAAATGAAAATAAATCAACTTTCAGCGGGAAGTATGTGGCTAATGTCCATAAATGACCACAAGTTCAAAGAATTGTGGCTATAACATTAACTTAATGAATTTCAAGTGGAAACTCATGATCAAAATCTCTCACTGATGCAGAAGGCTGCGTTAGATTGAAGCAAAGAAGAGTTTTCCAGTTTGCTGAGACAGGCTTTAACATTCATAACAGTTTGAATATGAGTATGTGAGAATAATATGGGTTCAAAAGATTGGGCTATCTCACAAAAATTAGAGATTCATTTTATTACCTCACTTGAGAAATAGGTTCAAGACTTGAAGTTGGTGCAGATATTAGATTTCATTGCATCTGAAGAGCTGCTGCAGTGTTGTGATTATATATCATACTGAAATTGATTTCTGCCTAGACATAACACTTCCGTGCTGAAGGGCAGATAAGTGATTTATGTGTGAACTTATAAACATGAATAGCCAAGGAAAAGTTCATGGAATCATGGAATTTTACAACAGAGAAGGAGGGCATTCAATCTATTTTGCTCGTCTCAGCTCTGTAAAAAAAAATCTACTTATTTCCATTCAGCTGCCCTATCCTTAAACCTTTCTAATTTTTCTTTTTCAAATATGTTTCTATTTCTCTTGTTAAAGTAGCAATGAATCCTATTTTAGGTTTTATTTCAGACAGGGCATTCAACATCCAGATGTAATGAAAATTCTTCTAATGTAGGTTAATTTGTACCTTCTGGTTACCAGTTCAGCGATGTTCCTTTTTCATTCTCACTAAAGACGCGTTGGAAGTAAGGGAATATTGTCCAATTAGCTGCTATAACTTTGAAGAAAGATCTGCAGAAGTCCAGATTACTACGTAAATAGGATATGTAAAAAGGAAGCGGGTTGTTTGAGAAACAGTGACTGTCAATCCTATCAATATTTCTCATCATTATACCTGCATGACAAAGAGGAAATATTTTAACTAATGGTCATTTGTGGTGATAATTCATGGCAGTATTGGAGTGGGGCATCTTATGATGTATACAATTGGGTCCATATTTTCTGCACACTCAAATATTTATTTGCAGGTACCTTGCTTAAAGTGTGAGCCAACAATGATGTGGTTCTGAACAACAGGTTTTGTGTTTTAGCTCAAAGCATCTGGATACTGCTGGCAAGGCCAGCATTTATCATTTACACAAACATAAACATAAACATCATTAGCATAAACATTTATCACCCATCACTAAGTGCCCTTAAGAAAATAGTGGTGGTACAGACCAGGTGAGGATGGAAGTTTCCTTCCCTGAATGACGTTAGTGAACCAGATGGGTTTTTCTGACAATTGACAAGGATTTGATGGTAATCAGTAGGTTTTTAATTCCAGGATTTATGTTTTTATTTTAATTCAATTCCTCCATCCGCCTTGGCAGGATTCAAACCTGTGTCCCCAAGACATTATCTGGGTCTCTGGATTAAAAGTCTAGCCATCGTCTTCCCCTATTTTGTAGTTTATTAGATAAATTTGCTTTTGAATATGCCTTCAAATTTAAGGTAGAATGAAGGGGATCAAGTGACCTATTCTGAAGTCTGTTTTGCAGCAAGCTTGGGTGGTTTGATTGCATGAGAATAAAGGAAAGCTTTGATTGTTTTGCTGGGAAGAAGGTTTAAGATATTTACATTTGGGGACATTGGCAGCAATCTCCGAGTTCACAATGGGTAGACTCTGAATTTCCCAAAGTTCCAAAATGATGTTCGAGGTAGTGGAATATCACCAGCTGAGCTGTAACGTGCTCATTTACTTAGAGTCAAAGAGTCATACAGCATAGAAACAGAACCTTTGGCTCACAATGTCTCTGTTGACCAACAAACACCAAACTACACTGATCCCATTTCCCTGCACTGGCTCCCTAACTTACTGTGCCCTTGCACTTTAAGTGTTTATCCAGATGTTTCTTAAAAGTCCCTGCCTCCACCATCCTTCAGGCAGAACATTTCATACTTCTACCACCCACTGCGTGAGAAAAGAACATTCTCAGATCTCCTCGAAACCACTTAGTCCTCACGTTAAACATATGCCTTCCAGTCTTACACATATCTAACATAGGGAAAAGATTGTCATGATCTATTCTGTCTATGCCTTATAACTTTGTATTCCTCAATCAGATCCCCCCAAGTTTCCCCTGCTCAAAGAAAAACAAATCCAGCTTTTCCAGTCTCTCCTCATAACTGAGGCTTTTCAACCCAAACATCATCCTGATGAACCTCCTCTGCACCGCCTCCAGTGAAACCATGCCCTTCCGATTGTGCGGCAACCAGAACTACACAGTATTCCTTCTATAGCCTAACCAATGTTTCACAAGGGTGTAACAAGTCTTCCTTGCACATATATTCAAAACTTTGGCTAATGAATGCAAGCATCCCCTATGCTTTCTTCCCTATTCTGTCCACATGCACTGACACTTTTGAGGAATTATGGGCTTGCACATCAAGAACCCTTTCTTCTACCCGACTCCCTAGGGACTAACCATTCATTGTGCATATTCTTCCCTTAACAGACCTCCCAAGATGTGTCACCTTGCACTAATCAGGTTTAAATTCCATTGCCAATGTTCTGCCCAAATTGATCAATATCAGACCTAAGACCATCCTCCTCGCTATGAACACCACCGATTTTCATGACATGTGCGGACTTATTAATTTTACCTTCTACACTTCCATCCAAACTGTTGATATACATAACAAACAACAAAGGTTGCTTATGAGGGGAAATAAAAGAGAACAAAGCACTGTATTCTTGAAAAAGGAAACCATTGTTGCAGTAAAGAGGGAGGATGACCTAGAAGGATCTTCAAATGAGGTCATCTGGGTGGAGATTAGAAGTAAAAAATAGGGTGATTACTTTGCTGGGATTATACAACTGGCCACCCAACAGCCAGAGGGAGATAAAGGAGCCAATATGAAGAAAAATCACAGAATTGTGTGAGAGAAACATGATTATGGTTGGGATTTCAACTTTGCTAACATTAACTGGGATTGCCTTAGTGTGGAAGGATTAGACTGGGTGGAATTTTTAAAGCGAACCCGGGAAGCTCCTTGTGCCAGTACATAGAAAGTTCTGTTGCAGAAGGGGCAAAAGTAGACTTAATTCTAGGGAATGAAGGCAGTAAATGGTGAAATTTGAGTGGCCGAGCATTTTGAGGATAGTTATAACAACCCTGAGTTTCAAAGTCATTATGGAAAGAGATAAGCATAGTGCAGACATCAAGTGTTTAAACTGGGGGACGGCCAATTTCAAATCAAACGGACAGGATCTGGCAAACACAGACTGGGAGAAGTTACTTATAGGTAAGCGTGCATTTGGAAAGTGGGACTCTTAAATGTAGTATAGTGAGAATTCAAGGCTCGTGTGTTCCCCTACGAGTGAAGGATAAGGACATCTGCAGCAATGACAAGAGCAGGGGAGAGTTAGTCAGCGTGGGGAAAGTGTACCAAAGTAGAGCAGATCAAACACTTCTAGAAAGTGCAGTCCTACCACGGCTAAGCACTTAAGAAAGACTGCAATGGTTGAACTTTCTTTCTTCATTTTTTGACTTAATACTCAGAAGGACTATAATGTTTTTCTTTTAACTTTGTCCCTTATTTCTTTCTACCTTGTTCTTAAGTTTTTGTATCGAGGTACTTCTACCTAAGATGGCCCCATATATGGCAACATTAAAAACTTTTCACTGTACTTTTGTACTTGAGCGCGCGTGACAATAAAAATTAAATTTAAAATCTAAATCTGTTGTGCCTGAAATGTTCTGTAACCTAAAATATTGAGCTGCCAGTCCTGCCCTTCAACCATATCTCAGCAATTGCAACAATGTCATATTCCCAAGTGACGATCAATGGTCTAATTTCATCCAAAACAAAGAAAGAACTGCAGATGCTTGCCTCTTAGTCCCTTAATTCTAGGATGAGAGGAAATTGGGTCAGGAATTGCTGTTCCTCATTTCTATTTGGAAGCACCATTGATGTACTTTGCAGACTATGGGGAAGGTGGAGAAGGAGGCCATTTCTGAGATCAGGTTACAGGCCTCCCTACAAATCAAAGTACAATACAGACAGCAATTCTGTGTGTTCAATAGTGAAAAGAAGCAGTATTGGCTTTGGTATAGCTGGTGGATAAAGAATTATCGGAACAGACTTTACTGCTGTTGGACAATTTAAGAAATTCTCTAAAAAAAACTGAAGACATTGTTGGGCATTTGAAGTTACAACCTGGTTAAATGGGGATGTAGGTATAGATAGAAAACTGAGTGCAACTTTCAGACTGTTTGTGATAACCAATGGACGATTAGCTGTAAAAACTGCAATTCCAAAAAGAGTCCAAACTATATTAATTATAATGGGCAATGTTCTGCCTTATGTCTTGAATAATAAGTCTTCTATAAAATAACATTATACTGCTCTCGGCCATATATTACAATAAGAATTTTAAAATAAGAAATCTTGTCATGGCATTAGTTTTAACAATTGGGTGGAAGCTAGAAACTCATTTTTACAAGTTGTAAACTGCTACAATGAGTGTAACGCTGGGATCTGTGTGAATGATTAAGGAGATATAATGTTGGCTGCACTGAAGAGATTTAAGAATTAAATAAGAAATAAAAGAAATACAGAGAATTACAATGGGTGAATTAGAGTCAAATTAGATTCAGAGACAAATAAAGAAAAGGAAAGATTGGACTAAGAAAGAAAGAAAAGAAATGAAGAAGAAAGAAAATAATTTAAATTCAATTCAATCTCTAACTATTGGGTACATGCAGAATTGAAATTATCCAGTTTTTATTGTTCACTTCTAGGCCACAATGTTTATTGGCATAGCATTAATGGTCACTGTGTTGTTAAAAGTATACTTAGGCTGTTAAATTACAACTCTAACTTTCTACAGAGAACTTAATGCAATTTACGCTTAAATCAAATAAATAATATAAAGTAGCATGGGAGCTAAGGATGAGATGCAATTTGAGAGAGTGACATAAATTGAATAGTAAGCTTTAGAAGTCCATACTACAACCTGTCCCTTAATCCTTTAAATTACTGGTTGATCTGCACATTAACAACAATGTCCATTATTAACATTACAATATTTTTACGGAAATCTTCAACTCATTATGTAATTGATTCAGTTTGTATTTGAATGGCTGTCCCTTTTTGGATTTGAGTGGGGCATTATTTTGAAGATACAAAGACCCACTGACTATTTTCAGGGAAGTGTAGATTGCAGACAGATTTAAGTTGAGCTGGTGAATTTAAGAGGTGAATGTATTCATTTATTTGCTCACTTTTTGTAAATTACATTTGGCTAATTTAAATTTGATTCGACAGCACTTGGGCCTGGACGACCGTAGGATCATCAAGCCTATAAGTAGATTTAAAAGAACATTATTAGCAAATTTTAGATTCAGAATTTAAAAGTGTAGATCAGCAATAAGAAATGTCAGAGTTGGATCTGTCGTCGGGTGCTCACAAGGAGTAGTACAGTGTCGGCGAGATCTTGTCTTCTATAGAACTTGTTATAAATTTATTTATTTATTTATTTATTGTCACGTTACCTAAGCACAGTGAAAAGCTTTGCACTGCTCGTAAACACAGCTTTTCACTGTACATGGGTACACATGATGATAAATCAATCAATCAATCAATTTACAATAAGTTCTATTGTAGTCATATTCTATCATTTACTAAAACTGGAGCAATCTCCTGTTTGACACTGATGTACTTCCCATAACTAAACCTGCTTAAACAAGGTATCAATGTCTTCCACCTAATTTGAACCTTAAGGTTAAGGTATCAACTTCAAGTTGTTAGGGTTGTAAAGAAGGCGTGTGGTGTGTTGGCTTTCATTGGCAGGGGAATTGAGTTTAAGAGCTGTGAGGGTACGCTGCAGCTCTATAAAACCCTGGTTAGACCACACTTGGAATACTGTGTTCAGTTCTGGTCACCTCATTATAGGAAGGATGTGGAAGCTTTAGAGAGGGTGCAGAGGAGATTTACCAGGATGCTGCCTGGACTAGAGGGCAGGTCTTATAAGGAAAGGTTGTGGGAGCTTGGGCTTTTTTCATTGGAGTGAAGACGGATGAGAGATGACTTGATAGAGGTGTACAAGATGATGAGAGGTATAGATAGAGTGGATAGTCAGAGACTTCTTCCCAGGGCAGAAATGACTATTATGAGGGGGCATAATTTTAAGGTGATTGGAGGAAGGTATAGGGAAGATGTCAGAGGTAGGTTCTTTATACAGAGAGTGGTGTGCGTGTGGAATGCGCTGCCGGCAATGATAGTGGAGTCAGATACTTTAGAGACTTTTAAGCGACTCTTAGATAGGCACGTGGAGGATAGTAAAATGTAGGGTATGCAGTGTAGATTAACCTTAGTAGAATAATAGGCCAGCACAACATCGTGGGCCGAAGGGGCTGAACTGTGCTACACTGTTCGATGTTCTATGGTACAGCTTTCCTCTTCTGCAGATCTGATGGATGTAAACACATGTGTATCTGATACAGAGGCAACACAGTGTGGAGCTGGAGGAACACAGCAGGCCAGGCAACATTAGAGGAGCACAAAAGTTGATGTTTTGGGTTCGGACTCTTCTTCAGAAATAGGGCCGGGTAGGGAGCTGGGAAATAAATAGAGATAAAAGGGGTGGGGCTGGGGAAGGTAGGTGGGATGGTGATAAGTGAGTGCAGGTAAGGAGTTACGGGGATTAGTCAGAGAGATGGAAGGGGCAGATAGGTGGGAGAGAAGATAGACAGGTAGGGACCACTCTCTCCATGACTCCTTCATCTCCTCCACACTCTTCACTAACATCACCATCACCGGTACCTTTCCCTGCAACTGCAGGAAGTGCTAAACTTGCCCCTACACCTCCCCCCTCACCTCCATTCAAGACCCAAAACTAACCTTCCATATCATACAGGGGTTCACCTGCACATCCGTCAACTTGGTCTACAGTATCCGCTGCTCCTGATGTGGCCTCCTCTACGTCAGTGAGAACAAATGGAGACTCAGAGACAGTTTTGTAGAACATCTGCGCTCCATTTGCAACAAACGACAAAACCTTCCAGTAGCGAACTATTTCAAATACCCCTCCCACTCGCTGGGTGACATGTCCATCCTGGGCCTCCTCCAGTGTCACGATGACGCCACCCGCAAACTGGAAGAGCAGCACCACATTTTCCGCCTCGGGAGCCTATAGCCCGATGACCTAAACATGGAATTCACCAGTTTTAAAATCTCCCCATCCCTGGCCTCATCCTATGACAAACCCTCCCTCTCATTTTCCTTGACCTGACATGACGTGTCTATCTTCTCTCCCACCTATCTACCCCTCCCACCTCACTGACCAATCCCCACTACTCCCTACCTGCACTCACCTATCACCATCCCACCTACTGTCTCCAGCCCTACCCCACTCTCTCTATTTATTTCTGAGCCCCCTTCCCCCTCTCCATTTCTGAAGAAGGGTCCCAACCTGAAATGGCAAAATTCCTGCTCCTTTGATGCTGCCTGGCCTGCTGTGTTCCTGGAGCTCCACACTGTGTTATTTCTAACTCCAGCATCTGCAGTTCTTATCATCACTGTATCTGATACATAAGTGACTGAATCGTTAACTTGCAGCACTGGCTTAATTACGCCAAGCACCTTTATACCTTACTTTCTTCAGACAAAAATAATAAATACTAAGAGCCAGTACCAGTGCTGTGGAGAAAAGAAACCTCAGGCACAAATAGTACTTCACTATTAAAAAAGGATGTTTTAATGTATAAATAATAGATCAGAGCCAGAAAATATGCAGATGTCAAACACATTTAAAGAGCAGGAAGAAGAGGTCAAACAGCTTGTCACATAAAGATGTTAATGAGAAAGAACAGGTGACAATAGAACAAAAGCGAAATGTATTCTTAGGTAGAACAGGTTATCAACCCAACCGCCAAGAGTGACTCTGAATAAGTTATAACACCAAGAGTGACTCTGAATGAGTTATACTGCTAAGGGTGGAACAGTGCGTAACCTCTGCAGGAAGTGATTCAAGACCTCACCCTCACTCTCACTCTTTCAACAGCATCGACCAAACCTGTAACTTTTAATACGTAGAAGGACAACAGCAGAGATATATAGGAGCACCCTATAGATTGCAAAATAAAGGAGAATGGTGACAGAGCATCTATCTAACTATCTAACAATAGTCCAGGTCGCTCTTACCACAGCTTGAGCAACAGTGAAGATTCATCATCCAAAACTTACCCAGTTTATTTCCTTGGAGAGTGAGAAATAAAGACAATATTCATTACCTGGCTAAGGTCTAAGCGTGTATAAATATCTTTCTCACCACAAAAATATATAATGTTCACAAAACTGTGATTTCCCATAAAGGGAAAATGAGTCAGAAATCCAGCAGCTCTAGATTCAAGCCCAAATTGCAACCTTTTGCTGTTCCTGTGCTCCAATTACTCTTTCCTGACCCCAAGAAATTTAGGACCCACTCTAATCTTACACCATGGAATCATAGAGTCATAGAATCATAGAGTACAAAAAGGGCCCTTTGGCACATCAAGTCTGTACTAACAAAAATATTCAAAATGTGCGCAAATTCCAATTTCTAGCATTTGGTCCTTAGCCTGGAAAGTCATAACATTTCAAGTGCTTATCCAAGAACTTTTTAACAATTGTGAGCTTTCCCAATTCAACTACACTCCCAGACAGTACATCTAATTTCCAGACATCACCATGCCCCCCCACCCCGACCTGCTTCATGTCACCCTTAACCTTTCTTATTCACCTCTATCAAGTCACCTGTCAGACCTTTCTACTGGAAAGAAAACAACCTGAGCTATCCAACCTCTCTTTATAGCTAAAATGCTCCATCCCAGACAGCAGCCTGGTGAGTCTCCTCTGAGCCTCCACTTGTGCAATCACATCCTTCCTATAGTGTAGTGATCAGAACTGGAAGCTATACTCCAGCTGTGACCTACAGTGCTCTGTAAAGCTCCAACATAACCTCCCTGCTATTATAATTTATCCCATGACTGATGAAGACAAGTATCCCTTATGTATTCCTAACTATCTTATTAGAGCCACAGTTATAGGGTCATACAGGTCTACATGACAGGAAAAGGCTCTTCGGCCTGTTGATTCTGTGCCGGTCAAAAACAACCACTTAACTATTCCAATCCTATTTTCCAGCACTTAGTTCATAACCTCACTTGCCTTGCATCGCAAGTTGACACCTAAACACTTCTTAAATGTTATGAGGGTTTCTGCTGCCGCCAGTCCATAGGCAGTGAGTTCCAGATTCCCCCCATCATCTGAGTGAACAATACTTTCCTCACATTCTTTCTGAACAACCAGTCCCTTACCTTAGATCAATGTCCCCTGTCATTGATCCCGCCACCAAGAGAAAAGGTTTCTTCCTGTCGATCCTGTCTAACTCCCACCTAATTTTTACATCTCAATTAGATGTACTCAATTAGGGGAGGCAATGGCCTAGTGGTATTATCACTGGACTGTTAATCCAGAGATTCAGATAATGTTCTGAGGACCTGAGTTCAAATTCCGCCATGGCAAATGGTGGAATTTGAATTTAATAAATATCTGGAATTAAGAATCTAGTGATGACCATGAATCCATTGTTGATTGTTGGGAAAAACCCATCTGATTCACTAATATCCTACAAAGAAGGAGACTGCCATCCTGACCTGGTCTTGCCCACATGTGATTCCAGACCCACAATGATGTTATTGACTTTTAATTGCTGGGCAATTAGGGATGGGCAATAAATGCTGGCCCAGCCAGTGATGACCTGATCCTCTGAATGAATAAAGAGAAAGAAAACATTCACCCCTCAATCTTCTCTGCTCCAAGGAAAAGACCCCTAATCTATCCAATCTCTCTTCATAACTAAAACTCTCCATCCCAGGCAACAGCCAGGTAAATGTCCCATGCACCCTGTTAAGTGCAATTTCTTCCCTGGAATGTTGATTCCAGAACTATCATAGAATCCCTGCATGTGGAAACAGGCCCTTTGGCCCAACAAGTCCTCACCAAACCTCAGAGCATCCCACCCAGACCCATCCCCTTATAACTCACCTAATCTACACCTCCCTGAACACTATGGGCAATTTAGCATGGCCAATCCACCTAATCTGCACATCTTTGGACTGTGGGAGGAAACCGGAGTACCCGGAGGAAACCCACATAGACACGGGGAGAATGTACAAACTCCACACAGACAGTCGCCCGAGGCTGGAATCAAACCCCAGTCCCTGACGCTGTGAGGCAGCATTTCTAACCACTGTGCCACCATGCCGCCCATTGTACACAACACTCTGGCTGCTGCCTAACCAGATGTTTATACTGTTATGGCTGTCCTCCAGTCCTTCAACACCTCTCCTATGGCCAGAGAAGAATTACAAATTATTTACTAGCACCCCTGCTATTTGATCCCTTGCCACACTTATTAGCCTTGAACACATTTCACCTGACCCTGGAAATTTGACTACTTTTGAGCCTGCCAAACTACATCATAACCTATTGTCTGTCTATGCTAAAGTCCCAAAGTAATTCATAATCCTTTCCCTTGATTTCTATACTCACATCGTCCCTCTCGCTGATGAATACTGACACAAAGTTACAGATGCACCATAGGAAGCATTCTATCCGGATGTATCGCAACTTGGTATGGCAACTGCTCTGACCAAGATTGCAAGAAATTACAAAGAGTTGTGAACACAGGCCAGTCCATCACGAAAACCAGCTCTCCTTTCATAGATTCCGTTTACACTTCCCGCTGCCTCAGGAAAGCAACCAACATAATGAAAGACCCCTCCCACCCCAGTTATACTCTCTTCCACCCTCTCCCATCAGGCAGAAGATACAAAAGTTTGAAAACACGTACCAACAGGGTCAAAAATAGTTTCTTCCCTGTTGTTATTGGACTTATGATTGGATGTCTTGTAGAGTTGATCTTTCTCGGCACACCCTCTGTAGCTATAACACTGTATTCTTCATTCTGTTCCATTACTCTGATGTACTTAAGTAAGGTATGATTTGCCTGGTTAGCATGCAAAGCAATACTTTTCACTGTATCTCAATACATGTGACAGCAGTAATACAAATCAAATCAATTTACTTCATTTAAAACCCTAGCTAAGTCCTCTGGCTGTATGCACAATTTACCACTATAATCCATAACAGAACCTATCCTTTTCTTAGTTATTTATTTATCTAAATTTCTTGTAAAACAACTTAGGATTTTCCTTTATTTTTAACTGTCATTATTCTTTCATGCCCCATTTTATTCTCTCCTAATTTCATTTGAAACTTTTCCCTTGCACATTCCATACTTTTATTAGGTTTCTACTATTTTTGAGCCCTGATATCAATCTTAATTCATTGCGTTTTCTTTTGATCCAATCTTGTATTTCTCTTGATGTTGAGGGTTTACAGGATTTGTTAGTACTACCCTTTTTCTTTGTTGGAACATGTTGGCCCTGTACTCTCCCAATTTTGTTCTTGCATGCACCCCAATGTCGCATCCCGTTGCTTTCAGGGATCTGTAGGAAAGCACCCTGAAGATCCCCCTGTGCATCTGAGCTTCCTAGTGTTCTGCGATTTATTGAGCACTCTCTTGTCTTGTTCCTTCATCCAAAGTGCATTACCTTACAATTTCAGTGTTAATTTTCATCGTCTACTAGTCTGCCTACCTGGACAATCCATCTATATCCTCCTGTAAACTAATGCATTCTTCCTCATGATCAGTCATTTCACCATTCTTTGTATCATCCCAAACTTACTTATTAATCCCCATCCCTTTCCACCCCCACATTCTCTTTCATATCATTTATAACTATTACAAACAATAAGGGGCCCAGCACTGATCTGGTGTGGTACATTACCAAATGCTGGCCTTCAGTCACAGAAACAGCCTTCCACCAACATCCAACTTGCCAAATAACCCTGGATCCCATGTACTATTGCCTTTATTATTATGTGAGCTCTTGTCAGATGCTTTGCTGAAACACATATAAACTACATCAACTGTACAATCTTCATTTACACAGCTGGTCACCTCCTTGAAAATTGCAATCCAATTTGTTAGGCATGATGTCCCCCTGACATAACTACACTGACTACTCCTGATCAAACCTCACCTCTCCAAGTGGAGATTAATTCTTTCCTTCAGAACTTTCTCCAATATTTTCCCTACCACTAATATGAGAGTTAGCTGTGGAACTATATCAGCTGTCCTCCAGTTCACTGGCACCTCTCCTGTGGCCAGAGGGGAATTAAAAATAGATTCTGAGTCCCTGTAACTTCTTCCTTCAACTCCAGCAGCAGGTGGGGATACAACTCATTCAGACCTGGGAATCTGTCCACTTGCAAGCCCACCAAAACCTTCAATACCTTGTCATGTCCTCTGTCAAACTTCTCAAGACCCTCACAGTTCCTCTTCCTGAATTCTGTACCGACATCCTCCTTCTCCAAATGGAAGAGAGCTGTGAAATATTTAATTAACACCCTGCCGATATTCTCCATCTCCATGTGCAAATTGGCCCTTTGATCTCTAATGGGCACCACTTGCACTAGTTATCCACTTCCCCTTAATTTACTCATAGAATAACTTGGATTTCTCTCTAAGTGTACCCATCAATGTTTTGCATGCTCCGTCTTTGCACTCCTAACTGTTTTCTGAAGTTCTCACAATACTTTCTATACTCCACTAGGACCTCTGTTGATTTGCTTCCTTTATATTTGTTAAAAGTCTCTTTTTTCCTTCTTATCTGGTCCTGAATATTCCTAGACATTCAGGGTTCCCTTGGTTTGTCACTTCTACATTTTGCCTGAGTGGGAGCATGCTGGATCTGTATGTTTCCTTTCTGAAAGGCCCTCACTGTTCCGTTGCAGATTCACTTATAAGTAGCTATTTCCAGTCTACTTTGACCAGACCCTGCCTTATTTTAATAAAATCTATCCTTCCTTCATCTAAAATCTTTATTTGAAGGTCACCACTTTCTTTTTCCATACAAACATAAATTGAACAGTGATGTGGTTGCTATCGCTAAAATGCTCTCCTACCTCCAGCTGAACCACTTCTTTGGCTTCATTCCTGACAAGTAGGTCTAGCGCTGCCACATCTTTCATTGGACCTTCTGCATGTCAATATAAAAAGATCTCCTGAATCTGCTGTTTCAAAAGCCTTTATTCCAACACCACCACATATAATTTTGGAAAAGTTGAAATCCCCAAATATAATTAGATGTATAACAAACATCATGAGGACAACAAACATTACTTGTTAAAAATAATCTTGTTCACTTAGTCTTCATAATGTTATGCCCTGTTAATATCCAGAAGAGTGAGAGGAAATTTATAACAGCCTATGAGGTGAGATAGACTTCCCTTGAAATCAAGACCACTTTTCCAGCAACTTCTCTTTTTGTTCCACTTTTGACTGAGTTTGGAATCAAGGAGGCCCATGTTTTCCCATCTAGAACAACAAAAGATGATTGTAGTTGCAGGCAGTCAGTCATCTCAGCTTTAGAACCATTGACAAGGAACTGTACTGGATTCATCATTTACAGACTGTGACAAAAAGACCTGTGGGTGTACTGACACACCAAATGGAATGCTGTATTTAAAGAAGGCAGCGCATCAACATCTTCTCCTGAGGAATTAGGGATGGACAAGAAAATCCTGACCAAGCTAGCGATGCCCACATCCATTGGATGAATTTTTTAAAATTCTTAATTATTACGATGGAGGACTGTGAAGTTAACAGCTCTTAGATTAGATAATAAAGTATTAGTTAGAGTAGGTGAAAATACACACCAGGGGCAGAAAGAGAAATAAGAAAAATTAAAGAAAAATCAGCACAAAGATGCTTTCACAAGGTTATTGCTGATTCAGCACATCTCAGACAGCAACTTTTGATTTTTCACCATTTTCCTTGATATCATTTTGATATCATCACTTGGCTTATTGTATATTTGTTTTCATAGAGTCATAGAGATGTACAGCATGGAAACAGACCCTTCAGTCTGACTCGTCCATGCTGACCAGATATCTTAAATGAATCTAGTCCCATTTGCCAGCATTTGGCACATATCCCTCTAAACCCTTCCTATTCATATACCCATTCAGGTGCCTTTGTTGTAATTCTACCAGCCTTCACCACTTCCTCTGGCAGTTCATTCTACACACGCACCACCCTCTGTGTGAAAATGTTGCCCCTTAGGTCCCTTTCAAATCTTTCCCCTCTCACTTTAAACCTATGCCATCTTGTTTTTGACTCCCCCACCCCAAGGAAAAGACCTTGTCTATTTACCATATCCATTCCCCTCATGATTTTATAAACCTCTATAAGGTCAGCCCTTAGCCTCCGATGCTCCAGGGAAAATAGCTCTGGCCCTTTCAGCCTCTCCCTTTAGCTCAAACCCTCCAACCCTGGCAACATCCTTCTAAATCTTTTCTGAACCCTTTCAAGTTTCACAACTTCCTTCCTATAGCACGGAGGCCCGAATTGCACCCAGCATTCCAAAAGTGATGCCTTACCAACGTCTTGTCCAGCCGCAACATGACCTCCTAATTCCTATACTCAATGTGCTGACCATAGCAAATGCCTTCTTCATTATCCTATCTAACTGTAACTCCACTTTCAAGGAAGCATGAACCCGCACTCCAAGTCTCTTTGTTCAGCAGCACCCCCCAATACAAGTATTTAAGTCCTACCCTGATTTGCTTTTCCAAAATACAGCTTGTCACATTTATCTAAATTAAACTCCACCCGCTACTCTTTGTCTCATTGACCAGTCTGATCAAAATCCCATTGTACACAGCAGTGACCTTCTTCGCCACCCATTACACCTCTAATTTTGGTGTCATCTGCAAATTTACAAACCATACGTCCTATGTTCATTTCCAAATAATTTATCTAAATGACGAAAAGCAGTGGTCCCAGCACTGATCCTTGTGGCACATCACTGTTCATAGGCCTCCAGTCTGAAAACAACCCTCCACCAACCACCCTCTGTCATCTACCTTCGAGCCAGCTCTGTATCCAAATGGCTAGTTGTCCCTTATTCTACATGATCTAATCTTGCTAATCACATCACAAATAAATGATATTGATTCTTAATAAAAAACAAGAGAAACTGTGGATGTTGTAAATCAGGAACAAAAACAGAAGTTACTAGAAAAGCTCAGCAGATCTGGCAGCATCTGCCAGAAAAGTGAGAGTGAACATTTCGGGTCCAGTGACCCTTCCTCAGATTAATTCTTAGCCTATTTGTTTTCTCATCAATAATTGTATATTAGTAAATATTAACACTAGGAGAATTGTAGAAGTAGGGAAGCATATGTTAAGTAGAATTGTGTATGGATTTGAAATCTATGTTGTAATGGTGCAACTAGTGAGCTGAATAAAAGAAATGAGGCAAAAATTGTTTGTCCATATTTTTAATTTTGATGGCTGCCTATGCTCCTGGAGGATTTAATGTATTGTTTCTAAATTATTCAACACCAGTCACCAGTGCAACAAAATATCATAAGATATATAAGCATATAGTAGGGCAGCACGGTGGCTCAGTGGTTAGCCCAGCTGCCTCACAGCACCAGGGACCTGGGTTCAATTCCACCCTTGGGCAACTGTCTGTGTGGAGTTTGCACATTCTCCTCATGTCTGCATGGATTTCCTCCTGGTGCTCCGATTTCCTCCCACAGTCCAAAGATGTGCAGGTTGGGTGGATTGGCCATGCTAAATTGCCTGTAGTGTCCAGGGATGTGTAGATTAAGTGGGTTGTAGGGGGATGAATCTAGGTGGGATGCTCTGAGGTTTGGTGTGGACTTGTTGGGCCAAAGGGCCTGTTTCCACACTGTAGGTATTCTGTCTGTCTGTATATTAGGGATTTATTTGATACACCCATGTTTTGATGATGATTATAGCTGTTTATTGGATAGAAATACATTCCACACATTCCATAGAAAGCTGTTGTAGATTATTATTGAGAGTTCATATGATAAATGAATGCTTATTCATTTTTAATCATAATCCTTAACATTTCAGAAGCATTGCTAAAATGGAAGAGTCTGCCAGTTATCATGTTTTTCATTTTATTGATCAGTTACTAAATAAGATAATGATGATTATGTTTTGCCATAGATTTACTTTTCCATTTTTCTTGATGTCACAAATGCATGTCATGATGGAGAGCTCAGAATATTCACTAGAGTTAAAAAATAAAGAAATGGCTAAACATTCTCAGGAAAGCTCAATTGCTGGTCCATTTTGAACTGGGGTAGAATTGTCATAGAATAAACGATATCAACAACATATTTATTAACCATAATTTATTATTCTGACAGAGTACCATGTTTCATACTCCACAGAACAAAAAAATGGTAATATCACAGACATCTTTCTGTGAATCCACAGGAATGAATTTGGACATTTTCCAACAGAAATCTTCTAAGCCGTAGCTGATACACTAACAAATTGATCATGGGTTCAACGGTTCATTATTGGCAATTGCTGAGCAAGTGTTTTGGTACAAGTTTTCCTACTGAATGCTAACAGACAAATAGAGTATTTGGCACATTTCCAGATTGCTATTCTTTTGACCTATGCCTCATTGAGTTAGCTGCATTGATACTCTGGTTAGCTTTTGTCTGATACATTTGCTGGTCTGTGGCAGGTGACTTGTTTCTCTGAATACACGTTTAAGGGTAATTCATCCACATAACTTCTCTGTTATCTCTAATATTCTTTGTGATTGAATTTTGGTGAACATAGCAATGGTACAGCAGAATATTTTTAACTGAAATAAACTTGTTAATATTCACAATGCAAAGACTGGAATCTTAAAATAATTGACTTAATTGAAATATATTTTGCTTTTTTCATTCAGGCTGCTGTGAACATCAGTTATGCTATTTGGTTAAACCAGGGCCTGAAAAATATCTTTACTGAGAACTAGGAAACAAGTTTATGGTAAGAACCAATTATTAAAGTTATTTCTCATTTATATTTGGTTCTTTTAATTCCTGATCCCAAATTGGGAAAATTTAGGACAGAGAAGGCTGATCTTGAGGTCACGAGGAGCTCGAACAGTTCATTCACTTCACCAGCACCTTCCACCCTGACCTTAAGTTCACCTGGACCATCTCTGATACCTCTCTCTCCTTCTTGGACCTCTCTGTTTTCATCTCTGGCAACCACCTGGAAAGTGATATCCATTTCAAGCCCACCGACTCCCACAGCTACCTAGAATACACCTCCTCCCACCCACCTTCCTGCAAAAATGCCATCCCCTATTCCCAATTCCTTCGCCTCCACCACATCTGCTCCCAGGGTGAGGCATTCCACTCCTGTACATCTCAGATGACCTTGTTTTTCAAGGACCGCAACATCCCCCCCTCAGTGGTCGAGAACACCCTCGACCGTGTCTCCCGCATTTCCCACAACTCATCCCTCACACCCCCTCCCCGCAATAATAACCAAAACAGAATCCCCCTCATCCTCACGTACCACACCACCAACCTCTGGATCCAATGCATCATCCTCCGACACGTCAGCCATCTGCAATCCGACCCCACCACCAAAGACATTTTTCCCTCCTCACCCTTATCTGCTTTCTGAAGGGACCACTCTCTCTGTGACTCCCTTGTCCGCTCCACTGTCCCCTCCAGCCCCACTACACCCGGCACTTTTTCCTGCAACCGCAGGAAGTGCTACACCTGCCCCTACACCTCCTCCTTCATCCCAATCCCAGGCCCCAGGAAGACCTTCCATATCAAGCAGATGTTCACCTGCACATCTGCTAATGTTGTATACTGTATCCACTGTTCCCATTGTGGCCTCCTCTACATTGGGGAAACAAAGCGGAGGCTTGGGGACCACTTTGCAAAACACTTACGCTCGGTTCACACTAAACAACTGCACCTCCCAGTCGCAAACCATTTCAACTCCCCCTCCCATTCCTCAGACAACATGTCCATCCTGGGCCTCCTGCAGTGCCACAACGATGTCACCCGAAGGTTGCAGGAACAGCACGTCATATTCCACTTGGGAACCCTGCAGTCCAATTGTATCAATGTGGACTTCACAAGCTTCAAAATCTCCCCTCCCTCTACCACATCCCAAAACCAGCCCAGCTTGTCCCCGCCTCCTTAACCTATCCCCTCCTCCCACCTCAAGCCCCACCCCCATCTCCTACCTACTGACCTCATCCCGCCCCCTTGACCTGTCCGTCCTCCCTGGACTGACCTATCTCCTCCCTGACTTCCCCCGTACACTCACCTTTACTGGCTCCATCCCTGCCGCTTTGACCTGTCTGTCTCCTCTCCACCTATCTTCTCCCCTATCCATCTTCTACCCGCCTCCCCCTCTCTCCCTATTTATTTCAGAACCCCCTTCCCCTCCCCCATTTCTGAAGAAGGGTCTAGGCCCAAAACATGAGCCTTCCTGCTCCTCTGATACTGCTTGGCCTGCTGTGTTCATCCAGCTCTACACCTTGTTATCTTACGGCAGCTAGATTTTTTTTTCTTTCTTCATTCACAGGATGAGGGTGTCACTGGCCAGGCAGCATTTATTGCCCATCCCTAATTGCTCAGAGGGCAGTTCAGAGTCAACCACATTGCTGTGGGTCTGGAGTCCCATGTAGGCCAGACCAAATAAGGATGGCAGGTTCCTTCTCTAAAGGACACCAGTGAACCAGATGGATTTTTCCTGACACTTGACAATGGATTCACGGTCATCATTAGATTCTTGATTCCAGATATTTTTATTGACTTCAAATTACACCATCTGCTGTGGTGGGATTTGAACTCAGTTCCCTAGGATGTTATCTGGGTCTCTGGATTAACAGTCCAGCAATAATACCACTTGGCAATCACCTCCCCATTGATTGCTGAACAACAGCAGATCAGCAGCTTTGTTGATTAATTTGTGCAAAGTATCTGGGGGTGGCCAGCTAGGCCAAGATTTATTGCCTGACCCCAACTGGCCATGATACAATGGTGGTGAGATGTGTTCTTGAACAGCTCTAGCCCATGTGATAGAGGTACACCCACAGTACTGTCCAGGGTATTGACACAGTAATAGTGGTGGTGTGTTCTTTAGAGCGAAACATGCAGGTGGTTGTGTTCCCATTGATTTGCTGCCTTTGTCCTTCAAGATGGTGGTGGTTGTTGATTAGGGAGGTGTTACTGAAAGGGTCTAAGAGAGTTCCTACAATGCTTCTTGTAGATGATACATACGTTTACAAGTATGCACCAGTGACAGAGTGAATATTTAGTGGATAGGGTGCTATGTAAGCTGGCTTCTTTGCCCTCATTGGTGTCAATTTTCTTGAGTTATGTTGGAGCTGTACTCTTCTAGAGAAGTGGAAGTCTTTCCATCATGCTTCTGACTTCTGCCTTGTTGATGGTGTACAGGGTTTGGTATGTCATGAGGTGAGCTACTTCTTGGAGAATTCTTAGCCTCTGACCTGGTCTTATTACCACTGTTCTTATGTGAAAGGCCCATTCCCAAATCTGGTCAGTGGTAACACTGAGGTTGTTGATATTGGGATTTTCAACCATGGTTTTGCCATTAAATATCAAGAGGTGAAGGTTAGGTTCTCATTTTTGCAGATAATCAATGCCTGGCATGAATGATACTTGCTATTTATCAACGAAAGCATAAACGTTGCCCAGATCTTGCTGAAAGCCAATATGGACACCTCTTGTCTCTGAGAAGCCATGTTGTCACATATCTCTCAGGTTGAAATAGGGAAACATGGTTGATTGAAAATAAAAGCAACATGGCAGTTCACTGAACCTTGCACAGATCTGCATTGTTTCTGAGAAAGACATTAATTATTTTTATTATTGACAAGTTTTGCTGATGCTATATGCTAAAGTACAATTTATGTTCACTGCACCACATTGATCTAAACTAATAATAAAAAGGAAAAAAAGAAAATCTTGCACTTGTATGGGTAGTTTCCTGCCCACTGGATATCTCAAAGTCCTTTATGGCTAATGAAGCACTTTTGAAGGGCAGTCTTTATTGTAATATAAGAAATATGGCAGCCAACATGCGCTCATCAATCTACGCAATTAGCAATGTGAAAGTGACCAGATAACCTATCTTTTATAACTTTGATTGAATAAAGATTAACCAGGATGACAGGGATAACTCACTTGCTTTTTTTCAAAATAGTGCCATGTGTCCTTTTCTATCCATCAAAGCAATGACTCAATTTAATGAGTCATCTAAAAGGCGACATCTTCAGCAGAGAAGTACTCCCACAGTACAGCACAGTACACATTGTCAGTCTGTCTATTTCCAATGAAGTGCTGAAGTGGGATTTGAGCCCAGAATTCCTGGCTCAGATACAAGAACGATACCATGTAAGGAGTTTGTTTCTGAAGGGGTTATTGCTGAGAAGTACATCAAGGTCCAAATATGGTGGTGCATAAAGATGGTGGGAGAACAGTTTTGGGTCTCAAAGGGTTTAGGCCTATCACTTAGGTCCCCTCATAGTCTTAGTAACAGTGTGTATCATTCTAATGTAACTTATGTCTGATTGTTACCATGCAATAACCTGCACCTTTTTTGAGACAAAAGCCTCTTACTGCTAGAGTACTTAGTGAATTTCCTCTGCCACACTCGATAAAGCAGGCCCTGTCAAGCTTGAAAGGAGGATGTTAGCAGCAAATCTACATTATGGTGTCCAAGACTCCAGCTAGCTCATACAACATGATGAGCAATGGTGAAGATTCATCACACAGATTTCAGAGCTTTGAAATGTAGTAGTACATAGGTATCCTAAGTGCATGCATCACAAATAGAGGTAATTAGGAAAGCTAATAGAATGCTAATATTTATAATAAGAAGAATTGAACCCAAAAGCATGGATGTTATGATTCATTTATAGAGGGCGTTTATGAAAATATATTTGGAGTATGCTTACAGTACTGGTATCCATATTTAATCAAGGATGCAAATTATTAGAAGCAGTTTGGAGGCCTAGTCTCATTTATCACATTAATATCTGAAATGGGTGGATTATATTATCAGAAAAGGTTGGACAGGCTAGGCTTGTATCTGCTGTGGTTTACAAAAGTAAGAAGTGACTTGAATTAAGCATTTAAACTCTGAAGCGTCTTGACAGAATGGATATGGAAAGGATGTTTCCTCTTGCGGAAGAATCCAGAACTAAGAGTCACTGTTCAAAAAAATGGGGACACCCATTTATGACAGGGACGAGGAGATTTTGTTTTGTTGAGGGCCATGAGTCTTTGAAATTCTCCTTCACAAAAGAAGAGTCATGGGATATTTTTAAGGCAGTGGTGAATCAGTTCTTGAAGGGAGTGAAAGGCTATCAGCGGTAAGGAGAAAGAAGGAACATCAGATCAGCCATAGTCTCATTGAATAGCTGAGCAGGGTCAAGGGGATGAGTGGTCTACTAGTGCTCCAAACTTGCATGCTCATATGTACAGAACAAGTGATACTGAAGGAGTCGCAGCAGACGCCGGTACAAACGTAAGGACTATGGCAAATTGTGGGCCACGAGAAAGGTCTGCTTCTCTGGCCCAGCAGATAGCAGATCCTGCTGTAGGAGCTAGCAGAGGTTCCCTGCAAAACACTACCTCACCATCCACCACCCCTCAGATACGTTGAAGAGGGTGAGTGTTATCTTGGAGCCCCCATACACGTTCACTCCACTGTTGATGTACTGAGGCTATGTTAGTTCTAAGGCTGCTGTTACTGCACTTTCTTCTTATGGACCTATCTCACCCCAAAGACAGGTACTTGAATTTTCCCATCGTAATCCAAGAAGCCTGACTAATTGAATGTAAAGCAAAACAGAATTTCCATTCTGGAAGCTGGAAACTTTCCTGGAAAAGCAGATGTCAAAATGGCCTGTGGTCCAATGAGCTTGAGCTAAAAACCTTTTTGTTTCTCCAGCTGGCATATACCAACCCCGGCAGATTTTACACATAGGTCCAAAAATTGGCAGAGAGTTATAATTTAGCTTCAAATGACTTCATAGCTGGAGCTTCTAACTGGGATCCCACCTGCCTAGGACAGCCACGAGAGACTCTGTTAAAGACTAGTGGGAGGAGGAATTTTGTGGTAAACAATGGGGACATCACAGATGTGATTTAACCTCTTTACTCACTGCTTTCTAGCCAAGTACACAAAGTTAAAATTCACCTTTTTAGTTATCTTGCTTTTTTAGATTCAAAAATCTGTTAATTGTGACATAAAAAGAGATTTTCAATAGCCGAATGCATTATTTCTCTTGGTTTAAATTTCTCCATGGGAGCAAAATCCTAAGAAACGCATCAAAATTCCCTGGGGCAACAGTTAGAAGGAGAATTTGCGACCTGACTATGTTCAACATGACTTCAATCCTTATTTGTTACGAAAGATTTTACTTCTGTTAGAAAGAAATAAAGCTTCTTTCTCCTAGTCATACACAATAGGTTTGATTTTGTGTTGGAGTATTTGTAACCCTATGGCTCCATAGCGGCTTACACAGATAGAGAAATTGGCACTTACGTGTTGTGAATGTTACTTGACACTTTCCAACCCAGACCTGGATGTCATCTAACTCTTGCTGCATATGATTATGAGCTGCTGTAGCGATTCAGTCATGAATGGTGCCAAACATTGTGCAATCATTATCAAATATCTGGTCTTATGGTGGAGGGCAGATCATTCATAAAGATGCTGAAGATTTTTGTACCCAGGATGCTACACTGAAGAACTCTGGCAGTGTTGTCCCAGAGCTTAGATGACTGACCTCCAGCAACCTCAACCATCTTTCTTTGTGCCAAGTATGACCCCAAGCAACAGATAATTCTTACCCTGATCGTTAGCTCAAGTTTTGCGAGGGCACCTTGATGCTGTATATGGTCAAATGTTGCCTTGATATCAAGGGGAGTAACCCTCACTTCATTTCTGGAATTGACATGTTTGTTCATGGTTACATCAAAGCTTTGTTGTGGTCAGGAGCTGAATGATCCTGGCAGCGCACAAACTGTACAACAGTGACCAGGTTATTGCTGAGCGAGTGTTGCTTGGTAGGCTTGCTGGTGATAGAAATTGAAAAAAAGGAATATGTTTATATTTCATTCTAAACCATAAACACAATGCCCAGATATTGCTGGGATTGCAGAAGACAACATAACTCATTTCCAGCAGGCTGGATGGGGTGGTATGCAGAGATTTGAGGTTGAACCTCTTTACTTGGTTTCTACCCTTTTTGTATGAATCCTTTAAAATCCAACAGAACTATCTATATTCGGTCACCCCACTTCCTCACACTCCACATTATGTCTCTGGGACATCAATGCCCAGCAATGCAAGTGACCTATCTCTTGATTTGTGTTAAGGTCCCCTGCTTGGGCCTTGGCTAGACAGCGGTTGGTCCACCACTTTTGTACTTGGAGAGCAGGACATGTGAAAACTTCGAGACCAAGAGGACTTCCACCAATATTTTACAATGCTTCACTTATTAACCAGCAAATTTATCCTCAGGGATGTTGCTCATGCAACACATGGAAGTATGATTGAATATGAAAGGAAAGAATGTTATTTGTCTAGGATTGTTCCATGCCACGCCTAAAAGACTTTTGCTGATTCCCTGAGACAGACAAATGCGTCACAGCCATAATCTAAGGGGTTGCATGGGTTTTCTCATTTACATAATTGTAGAAACCCAAACACTATCTAACAGTGTTGTCTATCCAAGGTAACAGACGTAATACCTCAAAAAGCACTCAGTAGTTCAGGCTTTTCCAGAAATAAAGAACTGTAGAGAAATATTCCCTACAATTGTTCGTTTCAAAAGAATGTAAATTTTGCATGGCACAAGAAACAGTTTACTTGAAAAGTTTACTCTTTGCTAAGACTGCATAAAGAATATAGAGCATGAAACATGTTAGCTAATTTCTACTTTCTGTAGTGAAATAACTTATTGCAGTATGATCTTTCACTTCTTCTGAAGTTCAACGTCATTTGTTACTAGTTACAAAAAAGAACTAATACCATAATAGATTAAAATAGATTTCACTGCATTGACCTTTTTCTCACACCTATTAACAAACTTCGAACAAAGATGCCAGAACCAAGGAAGTATATTCGACATAATTGTAGCTATTCTTTTCCAGTGACAGCTTAAAAAGAATTAAGTGCTCAATGTTCTTTTTCTGCTGATGCTGCTGTTGAGTCACTGAAGCTTCAATGTCATGCCATCATTTGCTTTTATAGTTTCTTAGACAATGTAGAGCAATAAGCATGTGATTTCATCTTGGCTAAACATCTTTAATAAACTATTAGTTTAACTTCCAATATTTACTTTTAAAGTTAATTCTGCCTCATTTTTTAAAAGTGGATTGAAGGCTACCACAAAAATTTCATGGGTGACACTTTCAGCACTGACTTCTGGACTTCACTTTTGTCATAATTGATGAGATAAACAGAATTGCCGGTGCCAGCAAACTCTCAGTCCTTTAGTGCTTTTAAAAATCTATCACTGCAAAAATGAAACTAGCCTTGAACACAAAATCTAATTGATCCGCAAATATTGATGTTTGCAGATGCTCTTCTTTTTTTCACCTTGATGTTCCCCATCCTACCTTTTTTTCAAACTAGCTCATCAAGGTGAAGATGACCTCAGATTTGAGTTGAATCTTTCATCTTGTTTTAGATATAATACGGTACATAAACAAGGCTCTATGTCACTGTTTATCACAGAAGCAATTTCCTTCAAGCTGTGACCAATTTTCATTAACATTCACAATAATGGCTAACAGTTAAAATAAGCACATAACAGCATGTCTACTTCAATTGTAAAACACATATCAAATATGCATGCACAAAACTAAACAATTAGTTAAGACAGCAAGACTGAAAACGGAGATTACTTAACGTTAGGTGCAGATAAATTCAATCTTTCCATATTCCAGCATACATAAGTTGAGCAAGGTCAGAAATGCATTGCGTGATAGACTGTGGGCTAACTGTCCTTTATCACTCAAAGTTTTGTCATTATTCATAAGGACAACGTAATCGTCTAAAAGTTTGTATTCTCTGAGTTTTATTTCTGTAGTAGAAAAGGCACCAGAGCCAAATCACAGAATCCAGTTTGTATATATTTACATAAATATCTTTCATGAAAAAAATGAATAAATTGAGTTCTGAGGAGGGGTCACTAGACCTAAAACGTAAACTCTGATTTCTCTCCTCAGCAGCTGCCAGACCTGCTGAGATTTTCCAGCCATTTCTGTTTTTATTTCTGAATAAATGTATAACCTGACTTATTGGGGAGAGTAGAATGATATTTTTTAATATATTAAGCTACAAGTATTTTCTGACGTATATAAGGTATTTTAATATGAATTTTATATAACATTTAAAATTAAAATATTATTGAAAAAAGATACAATTCTGTAAGCAGTAAGCAATTTTTTGTATGGAAGCATGATCTACCTATACTCGTAATAGAACTAAACAATCTCTACAGACAGCTAGAAAATCTCACTTCAGTCAGATCTACAAGAGGCAACAAACATTTAGACGTTACAAGTAAATTAAAAAATCAAAGAAAATCAATGAAGTGCAATGTCGGACATCTGAAGCAAACAGAGGACCTTTTGAAATTGCACAGAAAATGTTGACACCTGTAAAGGCAGAGGGAAGTTTAATAATTTGGGTATAGATGTTGTTATGGTTTTATTTTAGATATTTTCCTCAGGTTTTGTGTAGTTAACTCTTACCGTAAGACATTCTTTCCTTATTATAATCATACATACCTGCATCATGTAATGAAGGAGAAGTTGATTCCCCTCTGAGAACTAAAACTGAAATACCCAAAGGGGTGCACCTCACATTATAATCTGTAAAAGGAGTGTAAAAAGTGGCATAACGTGCTTTGAGCCGTATCTAGGGGTTAAATGAAATAAATCCCTGACACTCACTTTAAAATCAACAAGTAAATGCTTATATAACTCTTAACAGTGAACAAAAAATTATTAACAAACCGATCAAATCCCTTCTAATTACTAACAACTCCTGAATAAAACAAGATTGTAGTGATATGCTGTTCCAATAAGTAAAAGTCCCACATAGATACTATAAAAAAAAAAGAATTTAGTCTTTCGGAATTACAGCTAGGTTATGCGTCTTCCGGAATGTTCTGTGTCTTCTCTTGTCAATTCTTCTGTCAGGAATATTAACTAGTTGTGCCATCAGTTCCGTTGGTATTTAGATGGTGCTTTCTCTAATACATAGAGGAAGCTGTGAGAGGCAGCGATTGTCTCTTGAGATTTGAGGGCTGTTAGCTCTGGCAGATGGCAGCTAGTTCTGGGGCTTTGTCCAATTGCCCCCTTCCTTTATATCCTATCAATATTTCTTACAACAGGATTAGCCCTATGTTGTCAAAACCATCACATTTAAAATTAATTGGCTTTTGGTGTCTTAGTGCCTGGTTCAAATTGCTTGGCTAAATTCAAATGCCTGCTGCCTTGGTAAAAACAGCTGCCTGGCCTCCTAACTGTATGGCCTTTTGTTGCAAATTTTTGAATTTGGGTGGTCTCTGTGTACGAGCAAACTTTCAAGCTGCTGCTCACAAACATCCATTTTAAATCTCTAACCACAGAAAAAGCACATAATCTTTTCGCACAATGCTTTCCCCCCTAGCACTTTACAAGCACCTGATTCTAACCTCCTACCTCCCAGTCCACAAGTATCTACCCAACGTCACAACAATCAATATCTGCTCAAGCTGTATCTCAATGATTTGTAGTGAACTCAGGGATCAAACAGGAAACCAAATGCCTTAGGTTTCATGCACGTTCCATCAGCATCCCTCCGCATTCAAGCAGCAGCACTAACAGAAGCTCTAAGGAAATTTCTTTAGTTGTATATGCTGTTTCGATGGAAATCCTGTCAATCTTCTATTGAATTGGGAAGATGTTTGGGTCAATGTGGAAGTTTGATGCCTATGTTGCTGGATTTCCACTACTTTGAGTTTGAAAGCCAGTAAGTCAAGTACTTTACAAAATTAAGATTTGGATCATGATTGCCAGACTTATTAGACAGTCGTTGATAAATGAACAGAAACAAGGGCAGGTGCTAGCTCTACAATGTTAACTTTATTATTCTATGTCAGAATATATAAAAAATAACTAGCCATGGCACATACTGTTCTGGATCACTAAATTGAAGCAGTCAGCTGCTGAGGCCTTCAGTTCCAGCTATTTCACACAAAATCTCTTCACTTTTCTACCTTTCTTCCTTTCTTTTCCTATAAGCAGATCTCTAAAAGCTACTCTTTTGACCAAACTTCTTAATATTTGACTCTGAGTGAGGAGCTCGCAAACCTTCTCATGACACATTCCCCATGCCTCATCCATGCTAATACATGCCACCATCTGATGTCCCCTTTATACCATATAAGCCAACCAATGCCTCTGAGCACACCCCATGGTCCTTTATAACTCCTATAAGCCACTTTAGTGCCAACTATGTCCCCACCCATCACTCTTCACCCTTCGAGTTATTATGAAAACTCACCCAGTATCCTTCATCGGAAGATCATTGGTGAGATAAAATCAAATTCTTTAAGATTTTCAATTGATAAATTTATTCTTTCAAAAAAAATTCTGCCATTAATATATACTGTGAAATACGCTTAAAGTCATTAATCCAATATGTTTATATTAAAGCCATGGCATTCATTGTCCCACTTCAATAAGTCTATAACCACACAGATCTGTTAATCAAACTGTGAACTGAGAGATAGCTTCACCGTGATACGGCTGATTAGGAAATCAGTCACACAGCGCTAGTCATGTAAAATAGCTGTTAAACTTAAGTCAACAAACAAGGTAAAACAACAAGCAACTTTTGTTTGAAACTGCACATAGTTTTTTATACAAATTTAAAGGAGAAGAGATTTAAAAAGTTCTTGTCAGCTTGTGTGATCCCTTTGACAGCTCTGTTGACAAGTTAGCTTAAGAGTTGAGCGTAACAATTGGCAAATAAGGCTTTAATTTGGTATTCTGGTCCCCATTTTATAGGAAAGGTATGGAGGCTTTGGGGAAGGTGCAAAAGAGGTTTATCAGGATGTTGGGGAGAGATAGTAGGAACTGCAGGTGCTGGAGAATCCGAGATAACAAGGTGTAGAGCTGGATGAACACAGCAGGCCAAGCAGCATCATAGGAGCAGGAAGGCTGACGTTTTGGGCCTAGACCCTTCATCAGAAATACTTTTTCTAGGTGGTTGCCCGAGATGGAGACAGAGAGGTCCAGGAAGGTGAGGAAGGTGTTAGAGAAAGTCCAGGTGAACTTAAGGTTCGGGTGGAAGGTATTGGTGAAGTGGATGAACTGTTCAAGCTCCTCGTGGGAGCACGAGGCGGCGCCGGTACAGTCATCAATGTAACGGAGGAAGAGATGGGGTTTAGGGCCAGTGTAGGTATGGAAAAGGGATTGTTCCACATAACCTACAAAGAGGCAGGCATAGCTTGGGGCCATGCAGGTGCCTATGGTCACCGCCTTTGTCTGTAGGAAGTGGGAGGAATTGAAAGAGAAGTTGTTGAGGGTGAGGACGAGTTCGGCTAAGCGGATGAGGGTGTCAGTGGAGGGGGGCTGGTCAGGCCTGTGGGACAGGAAGAAGCGGAGGGCCTTTAGGCCATCTGCATGGGGAATGCAGATGTATAGGGACTGGACGTCCATAGAAAAAAAATGAGGTTTTGGGGACCAGGGAATTGGAAGTTCTGGAGGAGGGCGTGGGTAGTCTCACGGACGAAGGTAGGGAATTCCTGGACCAAGGGGGAGAAAATGGAGTCAAGATTGGTGGAGATAAGTTGGGTGTGGAAGGAACAGGCGGAGACAATGGGTCGACCAGGGCATTCAGGTTTGTGGATTTTGGGAAGGAGATAGAAGCAGGTGGTGCGGGCTTGGGGAACGAGGAGGCTGGAGGCTGTGGGTGGGAGGTCACCTGAGGTGATGAGGTTGTGGATGGTTTGGGAGATGATGGTTTGGTGCTCGGGGGTGGGGTCATGATCCAGGGGGCGGTAAGAGGAGGTGTCGCAGAGTTGGCGCCTGGCCTCAGCGATGTAGAGGTCAGTGCGCCATACTACAACTGCACCTCCCTTGTCCGCGGGTTTTATGGTGAAGTTGGGATTGGAGCGGAGGGAGTGAAGGGTTGCACGTTCTGCGGGGGAGAGGTTGGAGTGTTTCAGAGGGGTGGAGAGGTTGAGGCGATTGATGTCTCGATGGCAGTTGGAGATGAAGAGGTCGAGGGAGGGTAGGAGGCCTTGGGGTGGTGTCCAGCAGGAGGGCTTGTGTTGGAGGCGGGAGAAGAGGTCAGTAGAGGGAGGGTTAGGTTCATGGTTGAAGAAAGTGCGGTGGCGGAGGCAGCGGAAAAACTGCTCAATGTCCAAACGTGACCGGTATTCGTTGATGTGTGGGTGGAGGGGGACAAAGGTGAGCCTTTTACTGAGGACTGACCGTTCGTCCTCAGTAAAGGGGAGGTCTGGGGTGATGGTGAAGACTCGGCAGGGTTCAGTGTTGCTATCTCCTCTGGAGCTTCTGGCTGTGGAGGCGGTGGGCGGAGCGATGTCGGCATCGGCTGTGGGCGGAGTTGCGTAGACAGTGGGCAGAGCAGGGTAGGTGGCGGCAGCAGCGGTGACTGTAGTGTCAGTGGTGTTGGTCTCGGAAATGGAGGCAGTGGCTTCAGCAGTGATGGCGTTCGCTGTCCAGGAAGTGGTGTACCCGGCAGTGGCGGATGTGACGTCATCTGTGGGTTCTCCGACAATGGCCTAATGGCCAATGGTGGCGGGTACATTGTGGGGGCGGTCCTGGGTACGGCTGGATATTTGGGAGGTGGGGGAAGCCTGTTTTGGGTGATAGGCACCAGTAAGTTTACTGTACTTAAAGTTTTTAGTGTCCAATAAAGCTGAGTAGAATTGTGAGTTCAGGTTGTGGATCCTACGAAGAATAAAAAACAGGAAAGGTCCTTTGCAGGTCTGGGAGAGGGAGGCTCTGAGCTGGGGTAGGCTTGATTGTTGTGCCTGGAGATGCCGGCACATTGCTGGGAGTGTGTATTTCAGGAGTCGCAGGGAGAAACACTTCTGAAGGGTCTCGGTGTTCTGAATGTAGATATTGTCATGGTTGGGGCCAAATTGGGGAGGCTTGAATGTGGACTGTAGTCCATTGGGGATGATCTGGTTCCGTAGGCAGGTACAAAGAAAGGTGATGTGGCTGTAGTACCTGGTTTGCTTCAGGACATGGTTGAGCAGTTTCAAGGCCGAAGAGATTATATGATCAGGTTGTTGCCTGGTTTGGAGTATATTAGCTATAAGGAGAGGTTGGACACACTTGGATTGTTTTTGCTAGAGTGTCGGAGGCTGAGGAGCGACCTGATAGAAGTATATAAAATTATGAGAGGCATATATGAGGAGTATATATTCATAGTCTTTTATCCCAGGATGAAAATATCAAATACTTGGGGGTATAGTTATAAGGTGAGTGGGCAAAAGTTGAAATGAAATGTGTGAGACAATTTTTTTACATAGAGGTGCATGTCTGGAACATTCTTCCAGGGGAGTTAATAGAAGCAGAAATAGTAACATTCTTTAAGAGGCATTTAGACTGACACACGAAAAGGTGAGGAATATAGGGATATGGACCTTTTGCGGCCAGATGGGATTAGTTTAGAATGGGATCCTGTTCAGCACAGGGATGGTGAACAGAAGAGTCTGTTCCTGTGTTTTTATGTTCCTTCTGGCAGGTCAACAAACAGTTCCTTTCTACCTCTCTGCTGAGACCTCCAACTAGCATGATAGCTTCAAAGCACACAATTTTCTGGGCTAACCAGGAAAATTTAGAAAGGAGAGAGGGAAAGAGAATTGGGAGGTGGCAATTCAGATTCCCGATGACAGGTTAAAGTTTTGTTATTAAGTTCTCCAAAGCCTTCTGAAAGGTCAGCCTTCTGACCAAGATGAGAGGGAATTGCTTTTGCATTCATTAGCCTGTCTCATCATCATCCCAGACTTCTGGAATTATATTCACGGTTGTTAGGCAAAAACGGGCCTGGAGCTAGAAAACAATACAAGTAGAGAGCAGTCCAACAGCTTCAAAAAACAGTGAGATGAGAGCAGCTGTGAGCCAACCATGTTCAAAGACAAATAAAATTTAACGCCTCATTTATCTGTCAAACTCAAACAATTTTAGAGTAATTGCAAGGCCTTTGCAGCTTTAGTAATGTCGACTAGCATTAATAATGCTGATTGAAAATAAGAGGTTTTATTGATTTGAATTTAACTAAGAAATGAATTAATAATCATATGACAAGGGTGGCAAGGCACATTGTTGTGGCTGTTAACATAAGGACCAGTTGGATGAAGTAGTTTTGTGCGGCAAACATCTCTACACTAACGTTCTGCTGCTACAGGAGATTCCATTGAGTGCTTATGAGCTGGAGGTAAGGCTGCAAACATACCAGGGAGGGGGAAAATTACCCAGGTATCTTGGTGGTGACATCCCTTAGATTGGACCTTTTGATTTAGTTAGTGGTTAGGTAAGCAGGAGTATAGCTTCATCTGAAGCAACTGAAGGACCGGGAGGACAGGAGTACATGAGTCTATTACTATAATTACCCTAATATTCATGATTAAATAATTTCCCTATTATTATTTGAGGGTAAGAATACATACACCATGAATAATTTTCAAAAAGCCTGCCTCCTCTAAACTCTTTACACAATAACTATCAGGGAAGTTGACATCCTTTGATATAATTACTTCCTGAATAAATAGTAGGGTAATTATATTTGGTAATTTCAAATTATCCAACATTAATTGGGAATTTGATCTTGATTTGGACCAAAACTGATTGTTGGTGAGATTTACTGCTAGAAACTTGAAGCTGTTGACCATCTCCACCTCAGTCCCATTGATACAGACAGTGGTTAAAGTTACAGCGAAAGGACTTAGGCAGGACAGACTTTTAAAAATGTATTCAGGAGACCTTTTTATAAATACTTATATCAACACGTGGAAGATCCAGCAAGGGACTCTGGATCTAATTCTGGGGAATGAGGCCGTGGCAGGTGTTTAAGGTAGCAGCAGGGGTTCATTTTAGTTATAGCGACCACAATACCATACTTTTTGTTACTGAAAAGTAAAGTGAAGGTCTGCAAAAAGGGGTTTTAGATTATGGAAATACATACTTTATTAAAATAAGGCCAGAACAGGCCAAAGTAAACTGGAAACAGCTACTCCTGAGTAAAACTATAGCAGAACATGTGTGGTGAGTGGGGAAGGGGTTCTTCAAAATGGAATGGGCAAGAATGCAGGCCACATATGTTCCCTTTAGAGTGAAATGTAGATGCAACAAGCCCAGAAAACCCTGGCTGTCCAGAAATATTCAGGAAAAGAGAGATTTTTAACAGGTGCAACCAAAGCAAATCAATCAATACCCTAATGGAGTATAGAAAGTACAGGGGGGTCTTAAGAAAGCAATGAGGAGAACAAAGAAGGGGCTTGAGAAAACACTGGCCAGTAAGATTAGGGAGAATCCCATAGTCTTCTATAAATCATACCTGGCACATAGGAAGATGGTTGTAGTTGTTGGAATTCAGTCATCTCAGCTTGATGGCACCTTTGCAGGAGTTCTTCAGGGTAGTGATATAGGTTCAGTTGCTTCATCAATGACCTTCGCTCCATCGTTAAGTTCAGAAGTGGGGACGTTTACCAATTACACAATATTCAGTACCATTCACGACTCCTCCAATACTGAAGCAGTTCATGTTCAAATGCAGCAAGATCTGGACAATATCCAGGCTTGGGCTGACAAGTGGTAAGTAACATGCACACCACATAAATGGTAGGCAATGACTGTCTCTAGTAAAAGACAACCGAACCACTGCTCCTTTGTGTTCAATGGTATTGCTATCACTGAATCCCCCATTATCAGCATTCTTGAAGTTACCGTTAGCCAGAAACTCAACTGAACTTGCCATATAAACACAGTGACTACAAGTGCAGGTCAGAGGCTCGGAAAACTGCAATGAGTAACTCATTTCCTGACCAACATCTATAAGGCACAAGTCAGGAGTGTGATGGAATGCTACACACTTGCCTGGATGGGTACAGCTTCAACAGTGCTTGAGAGGCTTGACATCATCCAGGACAAATCAGCCCACTTAATTGGCACCACATCCACAAACATCAACTCCCTCCATCATCAATGCTCAGTAGCAGCAGTGTGTACTATCTACGAAATGCACTGCAGAAATTCACCAAAGATTCTCAGATCGCACCTTTCAAACCACTTCCATCAAGAAGGACAAGGGCAGCAGATACACTAGCATCTGTAAATTCTCCTCCAAGCCACTGGTCATCCTGACTTGAAAATCTATTACCATTCCTTCACTGTCACTGGGTCAAAATCCTGAAATTCCCTCCCTAACGTATTGTGGGTCAACTCACAGCAGGTGGATTGCAGCAGTTCAAGAAGGCAGCTCACCACCACCTTCCCCAGGGCAATTACAGATGGTCAATAAGTGCTGGCCAGCCAGCAATGCCCATGTCCCATGTATAAATAATAAAATATATATCAAGGGTGACAGGTTAACCAGAGAATGAGGAGGGCCCATTATTGATCAAGGGAACAATTTGTGTGTGGACCCAGAGGACATTGGTTGGGTGTGAAATGAATACTTCACATCTGTCTTCACTTGGGAGAAGGAGAAACGAAGGTGACAAAACTTGAGGAAAGGGACTGTGAGATTTTTGAGCAGATTTACAGAGGGAGCAAGGAGGTATTGAAGGTTTTGGCAGGTTTAAACGTTTACAAATGCCCAAAGCTAATGTGGGAATTGAGGGAAGAAATTCCTCTCAGGCCACATGGAAAGTGCTGAAGGACTGGAGGATAGCCATGGTGGTTGCAATTTTCCAGAAGGATAGTCGAGATAAACCAGGGAATTACAGACCAGTGAGTCACATGTCAGTGGTAGGGAAACTATTGGATAAAATTCTGAAGGGGAATATTAATTTTCACTTGGAGAGACCAGGTTTAATCAGGGATATTTAGCAGAGCTTTGTCAGAGGGAGGCCATGCCTAATATGTTGGATTGAGAAGGTGACCAGATGTGTAGATGAAGGTAGTGCGTTTGATGTAGTTTACATGGAATTCAGCAAAGCCGTTGACAGGGTACGCCATAGGAGACTGATAAAGAAGGTAAAAGTTCATGTGATCAAGGCTAACTTGGCAAGCTGGATCAAAAATAGACTTATTGGTAGGAGACAGGGGTGGTGGTAGAATGACTGTATGACTAGTGTCAGTCTCCCTGATGTAACACAGGGACCAGTGCAGAGTCCTTTATAATTTGTGATATATATGAATCATATAGAAGAAAATGTTCGGGGTTTGGTAAGTAAGTTAGCTGAGGATACAAAGATTGTCTGGGTGGTTGACTTGGAAGAAGAAGGTCTTAAGTTAGAGGAGAATATAGATAGATGGATTGTTCAGATGGGCAAATCGGTGGCAGATGAATTTAACCGTGAAAGTGTAAGGTGTTGGAGGAAGTGACAAGACGAGAGAATATCTTAGAAAGAAATCTTAGAAACCCTATAATGTGGAAACAGGCCTTTTGGCCCAACAAGTGCTCATCCAAGAGCGTTTTAAAGGTTCTGAGGTTTCCCACCTCTACTGCCCTCTCTGGCAATGCAATCCAAATCCACACCATCATCTGGGTGAAAAATATTTGATTCAAATCCCCTCCAATGCTCCTGCCTCAGAGCATCTCACTCAGACCCATCCCCTATAACCAAACTAATCTACACATCCCTGGACACTACAGGGCAATTTAGCATGGCCAATCCACCTAGCCTGCACATCTTTAGGCTGTGGGAGGAAACCAGAGCACCTGGAGGAAATGCACGCAGACACAGTAGAGAATGTACAAACTCCACACAGACAATTGCCTGAGGGTGGAATCAAATCTGGGCCCCTGGCACTGTGAGGCAGCAGCGCTAACCACTGAGCCACCGTGCCACCTTACTCAATGAATGGCAACACTAGGAAACTCAGAGGTACAAAGGAATTTTGGGGTGCTTGTCCATAGATCCCTGAGGGTGGCAGGACAGGTTAATAGAGCAGTTAAGAAGACATATAGGACCTTTACCAGTCATGTAGATTATAAAAGTAGGGAGATTATGTTGGAGCTGTTCAAATCTTTGGTTAGACGACAGCTGGAGTACAATGTGCAGTTCTGGTCAGACCACTATAGGAAGATTGTGATTGCACAGGAGCGGGTGCAGGGGAGACTCACCAGGATGTTGCTTGGGATGGAGCAGTTTAACAATGAAGACAGGCTGGATCGGTTTGGATTGTTTCCTTTGCAGTAGAGAAAGTTAAGGGGAGACATATTGAATTGAATTGAATTAGCTTTGTTGTCATGTACTCAGATGAGTACAGTGAAAAGTTTATAAGTTGCCACTTACAGCACCATCTGAGGTACAAAAGACCCAAGGTACAGCTTCTTCAGTTGTAAGATCTTAGAAAATAGAGAATTAAAATGTCCAGCATTGCAAAAATAAAAGTTCCGAACCGTGGTCTATCAACCCAGAACACAGTTGCACTGAGCCTTGGCTCCAAACCGTGCCGGGCTTCACCTTGAGAATGATGGGGCTGGGACATCTCTTTGGTATTGCCTCAAGAGACCATGCTGGGCCAAGTGGGTGCCATGCTGGGAGGCCACACCACCTACCAGGGAGGATGCCACAAGAGGCTGCTACACCAGGCCGAGAGGCCACTATACCTGGCCAAGAAGACCCCTTGCTGTGTCTGTGCTGAGTGCAGGAGTTATTGGAAGCCTATTAGATTTGTATAAGATTATGGGAAGCATGGGTAGGGTGAATAGAAAGCAGCTGTTCCTATTAATAATAACAAGGGGCATTATTTAAGGTGAAAGGCAGGAGCATTGGAGGGGATTTGAATCAAATATTTTTCACCCAGATGATGGTGTGGATTTGGATTGCATTGCCAGAGAGGCAGTAGAGGTGGGAAACCTCGGAACCTTTAAAACGTTCTCGGATGAGCACTTGAAGGCTCATAACTTTCAAGGTTATTGGCCCAATGCTGGAAAGCAGGATGGGTCAGTGTAGTTTCAATAGGTCAAAGGCCCTCTTCTGTATTGTGTGACTCTATGAGCCTCATCTTTGTGATTTTCAACCAGGCTTCATGTTCTTTCAGGGATGAGAGTGGGTAGCATGGGGTGGATAAGCTAAATGATCATTGCGGCACAGTACAGGATGACTTTAAAGTGGGGCCAGTAAAAAAGATTGTAGTGGGACGGTATAACAAGGGAGATTGACACAGTTCTCTGAAGCAAAGAGCATGAATTCAGATGATATGTAAAACCAGGATATCAAAGTGATTCAATAGAGATGAGAAGTCTTAAAGGCAACATGTCACTTGTCAGAGTGGTTGTAGAACCGTAAGAGTGATCATTCAATCGGGGATTATAATGGAAGAGATAATGAGAGTGAGAAAGGTACAGTGATAATCATAGGGATTTTAATCACCACGTAGATTTGAAAAATCAGATCAGCACGGTAGTCTTGAAATCATAGAATATTTTCAATTTTTGAATGGGTATTTTTAGAGTTAACTAGAAGGCAGGTTATATTAGACCTGGTATTGTACAACGAACTATGACTAATTAATGACCACGATGGAATTTTACATTCAATTTTGAGGGACAGATAAGTGGGTTAAGGCTAGAATTTTAAACTTAAATAAGGGCAATTATAAGGGCATGAAAACAGAGTGAGTTGAAGTGAATTGGCAAACAAGATCAGGGAATAGGTGCTTTATAATAATCTAATCCAGACATGAGATACAATGCCAGACACTGAAGAGTACATTTTGAGAACACATTTCTGAGATGTTCAAAGTCATTTTTTTGAGGTTGTATCCTTGCCTAATGCAATCCTTTGAACACAAAAATGTCGCAGATTTGTAAATCCTGCTAGCTGTCTTAAAAGCTGAATGGCCTGATATTGTGGAGGGTTGCAGCTTTTTTTTGCAGTCATTGTGAAATCTGGTGCATGTAAGAGAGCTCACCATGATGCAAGTAGTGCAACGTTTGTAGCTTTAGTAAACTGTGATACAGTCAGCTCACAACAGGCATCAGATAGAGATGCGCAGCGCATGATCCTGTGTGTGATAATCCCCTGCAATGGCAAATCGACATTGCTACATGCCCCTCGAAGCTGAGTTAATGTTTAGGGGATAATAGCATATTCCCAGGAAGAGCCCAGCAAGTCACTCACAGCTTCGCAGCACTCAGCCATGTTCTCTTCAGCAGTCAGATATGCTTACCTCCATAATGACTTCATTCAGGGCTGCATTTGTCAGTCTGGCTGATGTTCCGTGGTCAGGTCTTAGAAACAATATATCACACCCATCCCAGATGGACTGTAGATGAATCTTTCAGAAGGTATTGCAGAAGGATGGAGCCAGTTTTGGTCTGGTTTCAGTCATTTCTGGGGTGTTGGTTGGGAGAGCAACCAACATTGACTGAGTAAAGGTCTAGGCTTACAGAGATTGAATTGCAGTCCAGGTGCCTTTTCAATATAGTGCTCAGGTGAGGGACCTCAGCATGATGGTGGTTCAGTGGTTAGTGCTGCTGCCTCACAGCATCATGGTCCCAGGGTCAGTTCCACCCTTGGGTGACTATGTGGAGTTTGCTCACTTCCCCCTGTAACCCTTCCAGATGCTCTGACTTCTTTTCCTACGGTCCAAAGATACACGGTGGATTGGCCATGCTAAATTGCCCATAGTGTTCAGGAATGTGCGGGCTATGTGGATTAGCCATGGGGAATGCAGGATTACAGGGATGTCGGGCGTCTTTGTGGGATGCTGTTCAGAAGGTCGGTGTGAACCCAAATGGCCTGATTCCACACTGTAGGGTTTCTATGAATGCTCCAGTGGAGGTCAAAACCCTTTGCCCATCTATCCAAAAGAACTGGCAGAAAGGTCACTTGATCTGAAACGTTAACTCTGATTTCTCTCCCCATAGGCTGCCAGACCTACTGAGTTTTTCCAGCAAATTCTGTTTTTCTTTTTGATTTACAGCATCCACATGTCTTTCAGTTTTTATCCAAAAGATCTGTTGTTTTACCTGCACATGCGCGTGCAATTAGCTATGAATAACATAATGGCACAAGTTAACTCGAACCACCCCAAACTTCTTACTTTTAGGGCTACCACTACACTTTATCTCAAAAGAACTAGATTTCACCCATAGAGTTTGTGTACTTCATATTCACATTCATGTCAATTGTTAACAGTCAAAGAGTGTACCTTACTTCACCCAGTCACCCATTCTTCCACGAAGTGAAATATATATTTATTTCTGAGAACGGAATCGAGCACAAATCTAATTCAGGCCTTGTTTTGGACAACAATCATGTAAAAGCATCATTATTGTGAAATCCTGCTATTTTTCAATTGTGGTCTTTTTGTTCAAATTGACTGTATCCGAGTGCTATTTGTGTCATTTTGTGAGTCCAATTCTCAGAGATAGTCCTCTCCCACAGAAAGCACAGAGCATACTGTTGCATGTACACAACTACTATTTCTGAAAATCCTTCCAAAAATCCATAAACGGGGCTGTCCGGGCATACCCATTGTTTCAGCCTGCTCCTGCCCCACAGAACTCATCTCTCCCTACCTTGACTCAGCCTTCTCCCGCCTGGTCCAATCCCTGCCCACCTATATCTGTGATTCCGCTGATGCTTTATGCTGGTTTCAAAATTTCCAGTTTGCATGTTCCAGCCGCCTCCTCTTTACCATGGACATTTAATCCCTTTACATGTCTATTCCCCACCAGGAGGTTCTTGAGGCTCTCCGCTTCTTCCTGGAGCAAGGACCTGAGCCAACCCCACCCACCAACACCCTCCTCTGCTTGGTCAAGCTCATCCTCATCCTCAACAAATTCGCTTTTACCTCCTCTCATTTTCTTCAGGTCAGAGGCGTGGCCATGGGTACCCACGTTGCCTCCAGTTATGCCTGTCTCTTCGTGGGAGACGTGGAACATTCCTTGTTCCAGTCCTATTCTGGCCCCCACCCACAACTTTTTCTCCGATACATGGATGATATCATCGGTGCTGCTTCCCTGTCTTGTCCGGAATTGGAAAAGGTCATCGATTTTCGTGTCCAATTTCCACCCTGCCCTCACTTTCACCTGGTCTATCTTTGACTCCTCCCTTCCCTTCCTCAACATCTCTGTTTCCATTTCTGGGGATGGACTGGCCACCAATATCCATTACAAACCCACTGACTCCCACAGCTACCTGGACTATACATCCTCGCATCCTGCTTCCTGTAAAGACTCCATCCCATTCTCTCAGTTCCTCTGTCTCCATCGTATATGTTCAGATGAGGCCAACTTCAAAAAGGGAGCCTCCGAAATGTCCACCTTCTTCCTCAACCGAGGATTCCCCAGCACCATTGTTGACATGTCCCTTAACTCGGTCTGACCCATCTCCCACAGTTCCACCCTCACACCCTCACTTCCCTCCCACAACAATGATAGGGCTCCCCTTGTCCTTATCAACCATCCCATCAGCATCTACATCCAGAAGATCATCAACTGCCATTTTCACCACCTTCAATGAGATGCACCACCAGATACATATTCCCTTCCCCTCCCTTGTCCGCCTTCTGCAGGGACTATTCCCTCTGGTCCACTGTTCCTTCAGCCCCAACATGCCCCCACAGCCCATGGTACCTTCCCTTGCAACCAGCGAAGGTGCAACACCTGCCCATTTACCTCCTCCCTCCCCAGTATCCAAGGGCTCAAACATACCTTCCAGGTGAAGCAGCACTTCACCTGCACTTCTCAGAATCTAGTCTACTGCATTCGCTGCTCACAACATGGTCTCCTTTACACTGGGGAAATGAAGCGTAGACTGGGTTGACCGCTTCACAGACCATCTACGTTCTGCTCGCAATAAAGACCCTGAGCTTCTGGTTGCCTGCCACTTTAACACACCGCCCTGTTCCCTTGCCAACACCTCTGTCTGAGGCTTGCTGCAGTGTTCCAGTGAAGCTCAACACAAGCTGGAAGAACAACACCTCACTTTCCACTTGGGGTCTCTGCAGCCCTCCAGACTCAATAGTTCCAGAGTTCAATAATTTTAGGGCCTAGACTCTCCCATGTCCCAGCTCCCTACCCCACACACCAGGCCTTATTACCACATAGCCTGCCATTACACACTACCTATTGTTAGTCACTAACAGTCCCCATTAACAATTATTCACCTTCCCCGCCAAATCGTTACCAACTCCTTTATCTGTCCAACTGTTTTCTTTCTTTGGGCTCGATCCTATCACTTACTCCCTACCCCATTCCCCTCCCTATTTTCTGCAAATAAACTGACCTTTTCCCAACTATCATCAGTTCTGAGGAAGGGTCACTGAACCCGAAACATTAACTCTGAATTTTTTCTTCACAGGTGTTGCCAGACCTGCTGAACTTTTCCAGCAACTTCTGTCTTTGTTCCACTATTTCTGAACATTTGATCAGGGTTGAAGAAATGATAGGCAACACTTACCCAAACCCCAGCATGCATTGCTGGTTTGTGAAATTATTTGTGAAGTGATTAAACCCATAAAATGATCCTCTGTGGATTACGACAAAAAGGGTCAACACTTGTTTTTCTGAAGTCCATTTTCGATAAGATAACTAAATCAATCAGAAGGGTTGTAGATTATAGAAAAGAAAAATTGCTTTACTTTTGTCATGGGCACCACTTCAGCGTGAAAATTGAAAGATAATTGAGGCTCACTTGAAGGTTTATTTCCAAGGTTTAAAAGACTGGCCAGGCTGTCAACATAATTCATGAAGGAAAATACAATGTTTACCATGAGCCACCAATGTCACTGGCATATTTATTATGTATTTGTAACATATTTACGAAACAAGGCAAATAATATTACAGAACAACTTTGTGACGTGACATTTTTTTTCTGAGAACAATATCAGATATAATGAATGTCGGTGCTTGAATACAGGAGGCAAGATACTGCAGCTACAATAAAACAGAAAATACTGGAAATAACACAAAAGGTCAGGCAATATCTGAGTAGACAGAAATGACATTAACCTTTCAGGATGTTGACCTTTTGTTAAAACCAGGAAAAAGTTAAAAATGTAACAAGTTTAACGTAATTAAAGAGGCATAGAAAATATTAGAGAAAGGGTGCAGGGAAAACTAAAAGGAAGACCTGTGATAAGGTGGAAAGCAGCAGAAATTCTAAAGGAAGTTGAATGATTCTGCAGGCAAAATGAGCAGGTCATGAGATAAGTAAATAAGTAAAAATGAGTCCAATGCAGGTATCGTCAAATCATCACCAACAACTACCATTATCAGGTAATGATGAATGTGAACAAGCCCAGCACTTTCCTGCTGACTTTCAATTATACCAACACCATTCATCCCTCCACTAACATAATTTTGTAGATTACCATTAACTAGTAGCTTAACCAAACCCAGCTTATATCTAGCTCAGCTTCAAAACATGTCTTACCTGTTCAGGGTTGTCTATCAGCTACTTGCTCAAGCCAAATGGATGTTGGAATACTGATCGCTCAGCTGGCAAGGCAAAAACATAGCAATGCTCCAGAAACTAGGCATCACCCAGAATTGTAAAGACCTTCATCGATAGCCCTATTTATAGCTTCAAATTTTGTGTCTTCCATCTCTCGCACTTTGTGGATATCGCCTATGGAATAGTATTGTTTACTGCACGGAGAAATTGAGTCAGTAATGGGAAACAGCAGCCAATTATTGAGACTTATGAGAGCTGTCCCAAACAGGTAAATTGACTGACTTAATTGGCATACCGTGAGAAGATCATGGGAGCAGTTATGATTGGTTCTCCTTGTTTTTGTTTGCTAATGTGTGAGATATTTCCACACAGCTCTGTCAGGGGGCAGAAAGACTGTGATATTCTGAAATGTTACAGCAATGTTTCAAATACAACAGCAGAACTTGGATGCTCTGTTAAACCAAAAAGAGACTGCTGACCACTCCAGATATCATTATTGAGGTAATTTAAACTTTTGTATCTGGAAAGTAAGCATGCAGTCAAATTGGGCTTAGTCTTAAGAGAAAGTGCCCAGGAAATGCTCAGGATGATGAAGGATACTGAAGGAAATAGAAAGAAAATAGCCAAAGTCAGGGTGTACTTTGTTACACAAGTAACTTAGCTTGCAAATGGACATTTTGGCCTATGAAAAATACCCACTGTACCAGAAGACTGGGCTGGTGTGGCCCTACCTGAAAGAAAGGTATAAAAGAATCTACCAAAGTGAGATCAGTCAATAGGAAAGTTATCTAATATCAATGTGAAGTTGACTGCTCACTGATAAATTAGGCATTCTGCTTTCTTCATCTTTCAAGAATAATTCATTGTGGTTACTTATTAGTCCATAGGCACTGTGTAGCATGCTTGATATTTAGATTAGCCTATTAAAATTTGACATTTGACTCAGTGCTTTGAGTGTAAACCATTTTTAATGTAATTTGTGTCCAAGCTAGGATATATAGATGAAAACTTTTCTGCAGTGTATGCCTCCCACAGGATATAATGAAATAACTCACAAAGATAAATTCAAGAGCAATTCTCCTCCCTTGTGATTTCTATCCCAAAGAAGCACAAAATAACGGTAATATTGTGGGAGTATGATGAGCCTCACACATCCTCCAAATCATCACTCTAATATATATATCTGTGTAATATAGTTACATGGTCAGGGTTCTGAAATTGATGATCTACCTTCATAGTGGAAGAATCAGTAGCATAATAGACCACAATCAGGACAATGTGGCAGTGTCATCATTGCTCATATCTTAGAACAATTTATAACAACCATCTTCTGAAATATTGGCTCAAACAAGTAAAATAAATTTAATAGATGAGCATTAAAATGTTCATAATTTCTGCAATTTTTTAATGCACCATATATACATATTTAACTTATCTAAACTACTGTTTAAATCTTGTATCGCTTTGTATTTTTATTTGGCTCTACAGGAAATCAGAGCAGTGGTGTGAAAATGGCCATGTGCTGCTTGCAGTGGGGAAATGTGTAAATGGAAAGGTGGCATCACGCTAACATTATCACAGCCAGTGTCACAGCTGTTGTATAAAATGATTTTTTCAAGCATCTTTAACACCTTTTCTTCAGGGTGAAATCTCAAACAGCATTTTGTTAGCTCTCGCTGTCATAGACTTTACCAACTTCTTGCTTTCAGGTCAGGCTACAATTCTGGCCCACTAAGTGTTATTTCTCTGTAATTACGATTTAACTTTTTTTAAATCACTTTCCCTTCTGCATCTTTCGAAAGTACCTGGAAACATTCCACCATTTACTTGATGTGTCTATTCAAGTCTGTCTATTTATGCCTGCACCTCATTGATCAGATATCCAAACTATAACTCACATAGATCATCACCAGAGTATTCACTGATCTACATCCGTGACCTTTCCAAAAATTATCTAAAATATTCTGCAACCTATACTTGCACCAAGGCATCACAGAAAAAAAATGGAATAAAAAAGTTGAAGGTAATTGAAGGCACTAACTTGGGAGATAAAAGAAAATCAGACAATACAGGCACAGGCACAGAGTCACTGAAATGCAGCTATAAAACTGGGAGACATAAGAATAGTCTACTGAGCAAACATATGAATCAGGAGCAGGAGTAGGCTACTTAGCCCTTTTTTTTTCTGATGAAGGGTCTAGGCCCGAAACGTCAAGTTTTCCTGCTCCTATGATGCTGCTTGACCTGCTGTGTTCATCCAGCCCCATGCTTGTTATCTCGGATTCTCCAGCATCTGCAGTACCTTTTATCTCTGATACTTAGCCCTTTGTGTTTGCTAAGCCATTCAAACCTGTGGCGGCTGATGTGATTTTCATTTCAACTCCACATTCCCAATAACTGTCCACCTCCTTGATTATCAATAATTTATCTATCTCTACTTAAATATTTTCAAAATTCTACTTTCACCTACCTTCCTTGATGAAGACTCACAATCATTCTGAGAGAAAACAAAACTTGTTATCTCAGTCTTCAATGGTGAATAGTCACCCATCGTTCCAGGTTGTCCCATCAGAGGAAGAGACATCCTTTACAAATCCACCCTGTAAAGTTCCCTCAGGACTTTGTAACTCTCAAATATCTCATTAAAAGAATTTGAAACTCTCAACGTCTTCTAAACTTGGTTATGAAAATAAAACAAAAAACTGCGGATGCTGGCGAGCTCAAACAAAAACAGAAATAGCTGGAAAAACTCAGCAGCATCTTTGGGAAGAAAGCAGAGTTAGTGTTTCAAGTCTGGTGACTCACCAACAGAACAGTTAGCAGCGAGGAGAAAGTGATAGTTATGCTGAAGTTGATGTTAGTGGTCGTGGTGGTGGGGGAGGGAGCAGAGAGGAGGAGAGGGGAGATGAGCAGATGGGTGGAGATGTTGTCCAGGGAGAGAGAATAAGATGTAAGAGTAATAAAATGGGTTAGTTGCGCTGAATGCCTTCCATAGATTGTGAGAATAGGCTTAAGATTGCATGGGAATGGGTGACTGTGCTAGAAGCAACCTGTGTCATAACGGCAACAGGTGTGGGTAGGGTTAAAAACATGGAAGAGTGGAATCAGGATTTGAAGTCATTCAACTCAAGGTTGAGTCTTAGAAGCTGCAGTGTCCCTAAGTGTAAAATGAGAAGTTGTTCCTTGAGCTTGAGCTGAGGCTTTTGCCTTGTGCAGTGGGATGCCACCACTGGAAACATATTTCCCTCCCCTCCCTTGTCAGCCTTCCACAGGGACCATTCTCTCCAGGAAACTCTGGTCCTCTCCTCCTTCACTCCCAACACTTCCCCACATTGCCACGCAATCGCAGAAGGTGTAAGACCTGCCCATTTACTTCCTCCCTCCTCAGTATCCAAGGCCCCAGAATCACCTTCCAGGTGAAGCTGCAATTTACCTACACTTCTCTCAATCTAATCTACTGTATTTACTGCTAAAAATGTACTCTCCTCTATACTGGGGAGATGAAACACAGACTGGGTAAGCGCTTTGCAGAATACTGACGTTCTGTCCGCAAAAATTATCCTGAAGTTCATGTTGCCTGCCACTTCAACACTCCACAATGTTCCCTGGCCAAAATCTCTGCATCAGGCCTGCTGCAGTACTCCAGCAAAGACCAACAAGCTTGAAAAAAAAACATCTCATTTTGCGCTTGGTGATCCTGCGGTCTCTAGGACTCAACATCAAGTTCAATAAAAACCAAAAGCACTGCAGATGCTGTAAATCAGGAACAAAAGCAGAAGTTGCTGGAAAAGCTCAGCAGGTCTGGCTGCATCTGTGGAGAAAAAATCAGAAGAAAAAATTAAAGTTAACATTTCAGGTCCAGCGATCCTTCCTGAGAACTGATGAACTGATGGTAGTCAGCAAAATGTCAGTTCATATGCAGAAGGCAGGGTGGGGCAGGGGCTAAGGAGTAAACAGAGGTGGGGATGGAGCCCAAAAAGAGGGAAGAGCAGTGGACATACAAAGAGCTGATAACGATCTGGCTGGGAGGGTGAATAGCAGCTAATAGAGACTGTTAGTGACTAACAATAGTTAGTGTAAAATGGCAGGGAAAGTGAAGCATAGACTGGGTGACTGCTTCGCTGAACATCTACATTCTGCTCGCAAAACAGACCCTGAACTTTCAGTGGCCTGCCACTTTAACACACCACCCTGTGTGCTGGCCAACATCTCTGCCTCTGGATTACTGCAGTGTTCCAGCGAAACTCAGTGCAAGCTGGAAGAACAACACCTCATTTCCCGCTTTGGGATTTTGCAGCCCTCCAGACTCAATATCGAGTTCAATAATTTTAGGGTGTGAACTCTCCCACGTCCTAACCCTTTACCCCACACACCAGGCCTTCATATCAAAAAACCGGCCATTACACATTACCTATCGTTAGCCACAAACAGTCTCCGTTAATAGCTATTAACCCTCCAAGCTAGATCGTTATCAATTCCTTTCTCTGTCCAACTGCTCTTCTTTCCCTCTGGACTCTAACCCCACCTATTGTTTCTCCTTACCCTCTCCCACACCCTATCTTCTGCATATAAACCGACATTTTGCTAGCTATCATCAGTTCTGGGAAAGGACTAAAAGGGACCCGAAACGTTGATTCCAATTTCTGTTCACAAATGCTGCCAGACCTGCTGAGCTTTCCCAGCAACTTCTGTTTTTGTTTCAAGTTCAATAATTTGAGA
>JAHRHZ010000050.1:18566654-18582448 GCA_024137785.1 Ginglymostoma cirratum
AGGAGCAGGAAAGCTGACGTTTCAGGTCGAGACCTTTCTTCAGAAAAAAGAAGGGTCCAGACCCGAAATGTCAGCTTTCCTGCTCCTCTGATGCTGCCTGGCCTGCTGTGTTCCTCCAGCTCCACACTGTATTATCTTGTTAGGACATGGGTTGCTTTTAGCACAGTCACGCATTCTGACATACTCCTCAGCTTATTATCATATTGCATGCATTGCATTCAGTACAGTTAACCCACTTTCTCATTCTTAGTTCATATTATTACTTATTCAGCTTTTCTTCTGTCCTGGCCTACTATCTATCATGTCTTTGTTTACCTTTCTCTTTCATATTTATCTTTCTCTCTGGCTTCATCTCCACCCATACACTTACTTTTTTTCTCCCTGCACGTACCACACCCACCACCCAAAAATTGTCTTCAGTATAAATATCATCTTTTCCTCACTTTTAATAGTTCTGATGAAGAGTCACTGGACTCATAACTTTAATTCTACTTTTCTTTTCCCACATTTGCTGCCTGACCTGGTGAGTTTCTCCAGCAATTTCTATTTTGTTGCTACACTTTATTGCGATGACTTCTTATTTAAACATTTCTGTAGGCTTGATTTTAAAAAGTCAAAGATACCTGGATTCCATTTCTGGAGGACAATAAAAGACAGGCAACATTTTTTTGATTAAATAAGGCATTTCTTGATTGTCCCATGTTGTGCTTGCTTTCTGCAGATCCATTCCCTAGATTTCTGATGTTCAGGCTGCAGCTTCTGATGCGGAGATTGTTTGGGTTTTCTAATTGGTTCAGTGCAGTACCTGGAGCCTGAAACTAGTCTGAATGTAGATTGTCCTGCTTAAGAGCATCCAGAAGAATCCTTGATTTTGTGTTTCCCTAGCAAGCTGTATTGGCAACAATGCAGAGGCATCTGCTTGTGTTTGATGACATCTGCCTTTGTATGCTAGAACAACGGATTGATGGTCATTTGAATGTTCCACATCCTTTCTCTTATCTCCAAGTACAAAAACTTATGGGTCACACAGTGAATCTCCCCTTATACCAAGTATGAGAGAGAGAGTGAGTAAGTGAGTGAGTGAGTTTGTGCATGATTGTGTGTGTTCTGAGGTTGTGTAGACGAGGGAACATTTATATTTTCATAATGTAATCTAAGAGTGTTAACTGGTTTTGCATCATCATTTTTATATATGTAAATAATGTGCTTATAAATAAATCAATAATTGTTGGTTTATTTAAAAAAAACCTGGTTGAGAGATGTTTTCCAGTTTAATGTAGAAAAATCATGAGTCATGACAAGAATTTGGAAAAACAATTACGTTTATGTTTTGAACCGTAGAATCGTGGGATTAGAGAGAGATTGTGCACTCCTCCAAATTAGGTTGTAAAAAGTTGATACAATTATCTTTGAGTTTTGATTCCAGTACAGGTATGTAGAGATAGGGGTGTACGCTTTATTTCGTATAGACAATAAATCAAATTTACCACATTGACTTTAAAGGCAAGATGATCATTGGGTTTGAGGATCTTTTTAGACAACTAGATATACTATTGCTATATGGAGACACCTGCCAAATTCTTGTGATCAAGTCAGATGTGTTATATATATTGCAGGATAGAAAAGATTCATACCTAAATGATTAGAGTTTACCAATTACTGATGCTTCAGGCATTTTCAGTGAAGAGCAAGCAATGAAAAAATTGCATTCTCATTCTTTACTAAGGTCCTTTGCAGCAGCACTCGGTGCAACTGAATTGGTCACCTGATGGTTATGTTTAAGGTCATTAATTTCATCCAACAAATTCCTTCAAAGTTAAATATTGGACAAATGTTTTCAGTGTCTGCCATAAATACTAACCATATTTTTCTGATAGCTGTTTTTGTATTCTCTCCCAGCTATGTAGAGTGCATCAAATGCCTTTGCCTCTATTAGCATTGAAGCACATAATCAAATACTAGGACATAGATAGCAAGGTTCTAAATTTTCACACCACAGATTCCTCTTTCACTCCTTCACTGCTTGTACAAAGAAACAGCATTCCATTCCTCTTGTGTCAATCTTCATCAGGCCAATTCAGCTTCTGACAATAGTGGGGGTCACAGTTTAACTGAATCGTCCTGAGAAGATACCAATATCATTTTCAGGCCCTTGATTAGGGAACTATCAGAGAATAACATGAACAGCATTGATTACTCATTTCTTCAAGATTTAGGATATACCTTACAGAAGAGGATACTGTAATGATCATTCACCCCTCCGAAAAATAATCAGTCCAAAATCAACAAATTTTAAATAAAGCTTCCTCACAATGGGAACATGCTGGCCTTGACAAACAGAAAGTGGGACTATTTTACTGCTCAATGGAAGGAAACCCCTCCCTCGAATCGGTCAGCATTTCTTGCAGTCCCAACAGTGTCAGAATTCAGTCACATGCACTGCTGGGATTAAAAGGACACCCTGAGAATAGGATCACAGTGACTGGACTTACATTCACCCCGAGCTTTTCAGACAAGGAAGGATCAGGACATTAGGGAAGAAGGTGAGTGGGATGGAAGGTCACGTTTATGAGAATGGATGGACAGACAGAAGGATGGAAAGACAGCACGAGGTTTGGGGATGGGTGCCTTAATGTTCAGAAGTCATCCTTCCAAAGATGTAACTCCTTTTCCTTCCCACATTTTGCTCCACCTGGATGAAAAGGCAGCCTTCTCAATGTTTCTAACCTTCTGCTGCCTAAAGTATTGTGAATGCAGAGGTAGATTAAGGATCTTTAAAGACAAAGGCTAAATAAAATAATAGATTTTAAAATAAAATAAGTAGTTACTCAATGCAGAATCAATCATGTTTGCCTCTCAACATTTCAAATGGTCTTCACTCTGAGTTGTTGCCTCAATAATAGCCCACTTAAAGGTCTCAATATGCATAGCGCTGGACTGACTAATGTATGACTTATATCTCCTTGTATTGTGGGAACCAGGTCAGGGTGGGTATAGGCAGTGTGTTAATCACACACCATACTTTGTATATGCCATCTCTTGAAAACATGCTGAATGAGGGACCATAAAGTCCAGCCTGAGAGATCAAGGACACCAAATAAAGATAGCAATATTTTCAAATGTGAGTTCCATGCTAAAGCAGCATTAGTTTAACCTCCAATCTTACAAACTAGGAGAGGGGGAAGGATACTAATTTTACTGGTTCAAATGATTTAGCCACATCATAAATGTAGTAGGGCTGTGTCACATATTTGATATTCCTTACAAAATTGTTAAAGAGTTCTAAGAGATGATTTTTATGATTTCATTGGAAATAGCTGTCAAAAATATTTCACTGTTATCATCATGACTAGATCAGTGACTAGAGAAAATCTAGATTGTGGTTAACTTGGGCAATTGATGCCCTCACAGATGGAAAATGGAAGGAAATGCTCTATTCTCCAAAGCTGCCACTTTTAGGACTGATAAGACTCCATATGTTTCAACCAAATTAAGAATAAGATGGCAATTTTAAGTTAGTTCACTATTCTATAAATACTTAATATAAAAATTAATAAATTAAGGTATGTTGAATAATTGGAATAAATTTGACAATAGTAGTGTGTTCCAATCTAAAAATAATCCATCACAGTACGGAGCAATTTGTTCTTTTCTTTGCAGCTGTACGTCTGTTATATTAGCCAAAGGAAATATCCTTGAAGGTGAATGGTTTAACACTGAAGGTTTAAAAAGGCAGTCAAGTAAAACACAATATAAGTACCTTTAATAGCTTGCATATCACTCACCATTATGTGAAAAGGATTAATACATGGCGCACAATGCCCAGAGAATATATGGATGTCAATCTAAGGTCATATGCAATGCTAATAATGAAAAAGTGCACCAAACAACAAAATACAAAATAATCTTGTTCTTGACTAATCATTTCTACATTTTATTTGGATGTCAAAAGTGATTCAAACTATAATTCGTGTGAATCATTGATGCTCATTTTAATGATGCTTTTGTTTAACAGAATTTAGGCCATTTAAAATTAACAGTGAAATTATTTAGCTTCGCTGTACAACTTTTACCTACAAAACTCAAATGTGGCCTGTGGCATGTCAGATGCCAATCTTGACTTCTCCTGGCACAGTGGCAGGGTATGCTGGAGGCAGACACTTGCATTGCAAGACACAGCAGCAGCTTGCATTGAAATGCTGCAGCAGGGAGACTTTCTGCATGGGGGAGGCACACAGCACACAGACTGGACTAGGCTCTGGCTCAGGGATTGTCGGTTGCTCCCTCTGTAGTATCTACCTGCTTGCCTGTATCATTTCTGCCTTGACTTCACTTGCTATGCCATGTTGTGTCAATTAGCGGATTCACAATCAGGCAGCTTGGCTTATTGTTCAGCAGTGCTCAGTCAAGGGGGCAGACATCTTGCTTTACAACAGTGTGATATGTTGATCTCACACTGCTACATATACCAGCAGCTTACTCAGCAAACACACTACATGTGCGGCAAACCACCAACCATGTACCAAAGTCTTAGAGACACTCTGCTTCTGCACTTCAGTTTCTGCCCCTCTGTTTCTGCCCCTTTGTTTCTCATCCTCTGTTTCTCTCTTTTTCTCATGCTCTGTTTCTGCCATTCTGTTTCTGCCCTCTGTTTCTCATTCTCTGTTTCTCATTCTCAGTTTCTGCGCTTCTGTTTCAGACCCTCTGTATCTCATCCTCTGTTTCTCATCTGCTGTTTTTGCCCCTTGGTTTCTCATACTCTGCTTCCCTTCCTTTGTTTCTGCCCCCCTGATTTGGCACCTCTGTTTCTGCCACTTTGTTTCTCCATCTTTGTTTCTGCCTCTTTTTTTCTCCTCCTCAGGTTCTGTCCCTTTGTTTTGGACCCTCTGTTTCTCATTCTGTGTTTCTTGTCTGCTGTTTCTGCCCCTCTGTTTCTCATAGTCTGTTTCATACCCCTCTATTTCTGCCCCTCGGTTTCTCATACTCTGCTTCTCTTCCTCTGTTCCTGCCCCTCTGATTTTGTACCTGTTTCTGCTCCTCTGTTTCTGCCCCTTTGTTTCTCCATCTTTGTTTCAGCCCCTCTGTTTCTCATCCTCTGTCTCTGCCCGTCTGTTTCTGCCCAACTGTTTCTCTTCCTCAGGTTCTGCCCTCACTGTTTTAGACCTTCTGTTTCCCAGTCTGTGTTTCTTGATTCTGTTTCTGCCCCTCAGTTTCACATAGTCTGTTTCTGCCATCGGTTTCTAATTCTCTGTTTCTCTTCCACTGTTTCTGACCATCTGCCTCAGCCCTCCTATTTCTGACCATCTGTTTTGGCCCCTCTGTTTCTCCATCTCTGTTTCTGAACCTATGTTTCTCATCCTCTGTTTCTGCCCCTCTGTTTCTTATCCTCAGTTTCTGTCTCTCTTCTTCATGTTTTTCATCTTCCATTTCTGCCCCTCATTATCTCATTCTCTGTTTCTCATCCACTGTTTCTCATCCTCTGTTGCTGCCCCTCTGTTTCTGCCCTTCTGATTCTCATTCACTGTTACTCATCCTCTGAAGCACATCATCTGTTTCTACCCTTCTGATTATACCCCTGTCTTTTGGATCCTTTGCTTCTCATCCTCTGTTTCTGCCCGTCTGTTTCTGCCACAGTGTTTCAATCCACTGTTTCTGCCCCTCTTTTTCTCATCCTCTGGCCCAATGTACACCTGACAGCTTTGATAGGGTTCACCTGTGGATGCTTGTCTCTAGACAGGACAGATATACTGAGGGCAAGTTGACTCTCCTCATCTTGAACTTGCAAGAGTAGGAGGGGCATAGGCAAACTAGTGCTGGCAGACCTAGACACCTTGGCAGTGCTGTGGGTGGAAATTATCAGGGTCTGTGTGTGGTTCCTCTTCTGGCTGGGTGCTTCCTAGCACCACCCTGCCTGCATGTGAGGTTGGGTCACCTGGACTAGGGTGAAGGACCCCTTTCCCCCTCTCATCAAGCCCTCGTATCTGGGGACCAATGGGTTGGATGATGGATTGCAGCTTTGTTTACATTTCCAGCAGGCCCCAACAGCACTGAGCCTGGCTTCCAATGACAAATGCCAACCTGTCCATGGAGGCAGACACTTACTTGACCTGGGGCACTGCTGTAGTTTTGGGGCAAGAAGGGTCATCACCTCATCTATCCCTCCGTTCCACTGTTACCAGTCCCTGTACATTTGGATGAAGTTCTGGTTTGCCAATGCCACATGGTGCCCTCCTCCCTGGGGCTGAGCAGATAGTTGAGGGCCAGCTGCCTGGTCCTTTGCTTCTGCGGCCAGTCTTTGGGTGGATTCCATAAAGTGACGAGTTTTTTCTGTTAGGGCACATGTTATGGTGACAGGAAATTGGACATGTTTGGTACCCTAGGGGCAGGGTCGGGAATTAATATTGGCAAGTTTGGTAACATAAAACAAGAGAGTTTATTAGGCTTCATAGTGCCAAACCCTCCAGTAAAGTTGATGCAACTTAAGCTTAGCCAAAATAAGCATAAGATCCATCCCTAAGTTTCACTCTCACATTTTGTTTTTATTTAAGATCTCCAGTTGTAGAGTAGTTTGCTTTTATTGCTCTTGAGTTGGAATGGGTCCAGGTTCGGCAGGACTTCTTCCTGACACTCAGGGCAGGACTTTCAACTTGGTATGGTGGGCAAGGTTAGAGGTGTGTAGACTTATCATTTTACTCTGCCCACCATCTTGTCTCCTATGTATCTGGGCACAGCTACCGCTGCAAACCACTTTGTGAAGGGACCTCCAGTGCACAAAGCTGGCCCAATGCTCTGACCACATATTAAATTCAAATTTAGAAGGTACCCCGAGATAGAGATATTTTCTCTCTCTTGTCTTTAACAGTAAACACCCAAGCTTGGGGAGTATCATATTGAGTCTCCAGCTCCAAGAGTTTTCATTCAAGCTTTCAATATTAACTGTCCCTAACTGGAAGGCAATTTCACCTTCTGGCCATTAATTTCAACTTTTGGCAGCCATGCGTCTGCTACTGACACAATATAAAATCAGGGTCCTTAACTGAAACCCAAAGCTGGAATCCTGACTCAAAACATAAAATTCTGCCCTGCTCAATGTGCCATTAGTGCTCTGGTAACGAACCACTAGAGCTCGTAATGCAGGAATATAACCTAGGTGTTGTGCTTTGTTTGTCCATGGTTCATCTTTCATTGAGATGCTACTTGAAGGGGTCAATTAGCTGGATGGCTGGTTTGTGATGCACAATAGCATCAAGAGTGTTGGTTCAATCCCTACACCAGCTGAAGTTACCATAAAGGACTTTCCTTCTCAATCTCTTCCTCACCTGAGATATGGTCACCCTCAGGTTAAAGCACCACCAGTTGCATCTCTCTCTCTGTCTCTCTCTAATGAGAGAGCAACCCTTTAGTCTGGTCAGATTATAGTAACTTTTGTTTTAAACGGCAGCTGGATCACCACTTGCTGGATTTGGGTGCCATTGATTCATTTTGGCAGCATTTTTCTGTCCAGATCCCACTATTCCATGTAAAAAGTTGCCAAAACCCCACTGGGGCTGTTCTCTTCTTAGAGCGAGAGAGAGAAAGGGGGAGATAGAGTGAGTGAGGGAGAGAGATGGACAGAGAGAGAGAGAGCGAGAGAGACTCAGGGTCACCACACCTCAGATTGAGGGAAAGTTTGGTAAGGAGAGTCCTTCATGCCAACTCCAGCCAGTGCAGGAATTGAACTAATCCATGATCCAGACAATGCATACATGTCTTCCATTAAAATTGTGGACAGGCTGATGAGGTTGGAGGCTGTGCAATGATAAAGAGTATTGTCAAGTTAGTCTTCAGCCTCTTCTATTGTAGAGAAAAAAAGCCTGAGCCGGCTAATCAATCTTGATAGGTATAACCCCTCAGTTCTGCTATCAATTTTGTAAAGCAGTTCTGATCTCCATATTATAAAAAGAATAGCAAAGGACTTGGAGATGTTGTAAAGATGTTGAAAAGATGATACCAAAATTGGTGCGGATGCATATCAAAAACAGTTCACTGGCTATATCCTTTCTCTGAATGCAAGTCTGGGGGTTACCTTTATCTGAATCCTCCATAGCAGCCTTCTTGGATGAGCTAGTCCTATGCCCTAGTTTGTTCTAACCAGCTCATGTCCAATGAGTCAGTGCTGCTGAGATTGATTCAGTTCTAGCCTTTGAAATTCATGCGATGTCAGTATCTGAGCTGGAGACTGTAGGTGCCAGATGAAGTGAAAGTGCTTCCTCATTGATGTTGTCAAGCTGTTCTTCCTTTCTCTCCTGAGCCTGCTGCAGCTGGCCAAGTTGCAGTGTTTGGGTTCTGAAAGATCCTGAGAACAGATATGGAGCATAGCACGGGAAGGAAGGCAGGACCCCCACATTTACAACATCTGCAGCTTTCACTTTCTGCCAGATTTCACCGTGAATTTGAGCAGGAAGTTGAGCAGGGATAACACAGTATTATATGTTATGCCCAATAGTCTTTATCACATCAAATTACAGTCTTTGCTGCAGTCAGTTCTATGATCTGGAGAACCAACTTCGTCATCAGGCTTAGTGGATGGAATGAGTGTGTTGTGTGGGTTTCACTCCCATCATCCAGTACTTCTCCATGTGGCTATGGGAAGTGAGAAAGCAAATGGTCAACAATTGTGTAGAGCTGGATGAACACAGCAGGGCTGGCAGCATCAAAGGAGCAGGGAAGCTGACGTTTCGGGCCTAGACCCTTCTTCAGGGTCTAGGCCTGAAACAGCAGCTTTCCTGCTCCTGTGATGCTGCTTGGCCTGCTGTGTTCATCCAGCTCCACACCTTGTTATCTCAGAGTCTCCAGCAACTGCAGTTCCTACTATCTCTTGTTAACAATTGTGGTTTTCTGGGTGGTGTGCGGGCCATAGCTGGAGGTGTATAAAGGCTGTGAAGCTTTATGTGAGGCTGGAAGAATGATGAGGTCAATTTATGTTGATTTTTGGTTTGTATTCTGAGTACAATTGCATTCTGTTGGATAAGTGAAGGAACTGTATCTACTAGTTAAAAGTGACGAACTATCGACATGTTATGAGTTAAAATTCTAATCTCCTTGTAAATTTCTCTCTGCAGATGATACAGACAGGGGGAGAAATGGGTGTTATAGCCCAAGGGAAAGACTGGAAAGGCGATTCAATGGTCATCGATAACTGGTCATCAGTCCACAAACCAATTAATTACTTGTTGCAAGTCAAAACTCCATTTGTACGCATTCCTTCGGTCAAGTCCATCTGCAAATCAGGCTTCCATGACTGCTTGAATAAACGGCCGTGTAAACTGTCCTTAAGATTAGTGTCAGGTTACTTGCTTTGAAAAAATTCAGCATTCCTTCAACAATTGTTGTTTAACAACAATTATTTTCCTTTTACAGTCTACAATCAAATATTAAATAAAAAGTACGATTTTTATGATTGCTAAGACTATATAACGCCAGCAGACCACACTCAAATATGCTGAACAAATTTCTAAGAAAAGATATACTAACATTGGATGCATTCGAAAGATGGTTGACTAGGTTGATTTGAGTACTGAGGGATTTTCTTATGAGAAGAACTTGATTAGGTTAGACCTGTAATCATTGGATTTTAAAAGGACAGGAGGAGACCTCTTTGAAACTTATAAGGTTCTAATGGGGCTTCACAGTGTCAATACTGAGAGGTTGTTTTCCCTTATGACAGAGTCTAGGACCAGAGGATATAATCTCAGAGTAAGGTGTCACTCATTTAAGACACAAATGGTAAAAGAAATTTTGTTTCAGAGGGTAATGAATCTGCATTTTTTTTACCACGGAAGGTAGTTGAATCTGGGTAATTAAGCATATTCAAGACAGAAACAGATTTCTAAACATTCACAGAACCAAGGGTTATGGGAATAAGGTAGGAAAGTGGAGTTGATGATTGTCAGATCAACTATAGTCTGGTTGACCAACGAGCAGACTCAATAGGCCGAATGGCTGACTTCTGCTCCTATGCCTTATGATGCTATAACTTTACAAATAATGTAAAGACAAGTGTATAAAAATAGTAAGTAGTAAGAGAAGGAGCATAAAATTGTAGAAACATTGACAGATTATGTGATAGGACAAAACTTTGTAAGATAGATTTCAACACAAGTGAGTGTGAGGTCATCCTTTAAAAGATAGATCTGAATGTACAGCCAAGATGATAACAAGGTACAGAGCATCCAAGATCTCATTGAATTATGAAACAGGTTCAAGGCTCTGAGTGACCGCCTGCTAATCCTAAGTTCCCATGCATAATAAAACCATTAACAGGACCATTGTTTTAAGTCAGCATTTGACAGCCTAGTAGAATCCTATTATTCTGTCATTATTTTCTGTAGTTTTATGATCACTTGAGTGAAGATTGATGACAGGTTTAGAAATGAAGCACGCTTCTGTACCACTCAGAATTCAATCACTTAAATCCAGTGATAACATAAAATCATTTTAGGCCACAACAATGTAGTGCTTCCACGTACTGTATTGCTGTGGCATTTTGCATAAATCACTGTTTGAGAAGAGTAACTGCGTCTCTACACACGTGTTTGTGCCTACAGTGTTCACGTGTGATTCCTCCAAACACAGCACTCTCCATCCTTTCACTAGTCAGAGTGTAATTGCGCTAGATTGGATACATTTGTGCTGTTGTTTTATTTACTTAAAGTAACCATCGGCTTTCTCGGCTACATCTGAAATCTGTTTGCAGAATCACAGCCTTAACCCAGAGCAAAACTCAATTCTTCAAAGCATCTGTTATTTTTAAAAGGAAACAAACAAATCATAACCTTTTACATTAAATTTTTTCATGCTTTCAATGTGGTTTAAATAATCAGCTTCAGTGAATTCTGAGAAAATGATTAGAATATTTTGTTGGTGCACAACATTTTAAAATATTTTGTTACGCTCTCAGCACTTACTAAAATAGTGTTTACTTCATACAACCACTACCTACATTAGACATTAATATTTTGATTGCTTTGCTTGTTTTGACTATGGTGTTCAGATCAACAACTGAACTAGGTCTAATGATTATTTTGTTACCAGCAAACTTATTATATAACCATTCTCCCAAATGCAATACTGTTAGGATGAGTTCGTATATCTTGTTATCAATAGAATGCTATAGACAATTTTCATTGCATTTGGGAAGTATCCTTCACTTAAATGGAAGGCAATTATATTTTCTCAAATTTCACCCTGTTTCTCATTTAAGTGTGATGGACTAATTTTCAGATTTTCTATTCTTATGGTTGAAAGTGAATAACAGGTTCACAAGCTCTGTTGCAATGCAAGAGTTCACAACCTCTATTGCAATGCAAGAGTTGCAATCCAGTCCAGTTTAATTGAACACATCCCTTCTTCAGTTCAGGACAATGACAGTTTTGCCAAACCATTTATCAATATTACAAACAAGCACTGGAAACAAAAATATTAAATTATATTCAGAATTACTCTCCCTGAGTGTCACTTAGACAAACTCACATTTATCTTAGCTCATTCAGGGGATGTGGATATCACTGACTGCACCAGCATTTATTGTCCATCCCTAATTACCCTTGAAAAAGAGTTGGTGAACTACTTTGTTGAACTGTTGCAATCATTCTGGTCTAGGGACACCCACAATGTTATTAGAAAGGAAGGTTCAGGATTTTGAACCAATGACAAAGATGGAACAGCAACATAATTCCAAGTCAGAATGATGAGTGGCTTGGAGAGGAATTTGCAGTTAGTGTTCCTCCCATGTATCAGCTGACATTGTATTTATGAGTTGTTTGAGGTGCTGTCATAGGATCATTGGTGAGTTACTACAATGCATCTTGTAGATATTTAACACTGCTGCCGCTGTATATTGGCAATGGTTGGTTAGAATGTTTGATATCGTGGATGTGGTGCCGGCCAAGCAGGCTGCTTTTTCCTGGATGGTGTCAGATATAATGGAGCTGTACTCATCCATACAACATGAAAATATTTCATTATGCTCCTGAATTTTGCCTTTTGGGCAGGGTTTCAATTAGACAATGTATTATCTACCACTGAAGTCCTAGCTCTGATCCGGTCTACTAGGTACACTATTTATAGGGCTGGTCCAGTTAAGTATTAGGTCAATGGTGACCTCCAGGTAATTGATAGTTGGAGATTCAGCAATGGTAATAACTCTGAATGGCAATGGGAGATATGTAGACCATCTCTTGTTGGAGATACTTATAGTATCACAATATAGTAATAGCTGGTATTACAACAATAGAAACATTACTTTTGAAGCATTCATATCATCAGGCTTCACTATCATCAATACTTTTTTGTTTGTATATCAGTGATCTAATTTTATTAAAGCCACAGACCTTGCTGAATCAAAACACATAAAATTAGAAATGGAAGTGACCTATGATCTTTCCGAAACCTCAGAACCTCTTGAACTAGAAGAGAAATAATCTTTAAGATATTACAAATGTAGAAATCATGCAGAGGAAGGGGGTTAGATTTGATGCATCAGTGAGCTTCTGGTAAGAACCTACTTAAGATTCCACTATTGTCCATGCAAAGCCTGTGGAGACTCTTGTGAGTTTAACTGATATATCTCATAACATGTTAATCACCTGAAGTTCCCGATTCAGCTCTTCCTGTTCCTCCTAACCCCACAAAGAAAGGAAGTCAAAATAAACCTTACCTGCAATAATATCTTGTGATTCTCGTCCTCGTCTCTCTTTAATTCATCTGGCAGGAAGGCTGCAATGATTTCTCGAACACTCAGAAATCGGGAATACCTTATCGAAAACAATATTATTGCCAGATCCAGAACTTAATATTCAAAGAATGAGCACATTGACTACAGTTTCTGAAAACCACTTTAAAATTCACACTATCAGAATTCCTAGTTAGCCGCCCTGTTGATTTTAACTGCCTCTATTTCCAATGTTACAACTATGACTGCTCTCGCAAAGCATTACTTCGATTGTGTAATACTTTAGGACTTCCAGAAGTCATGGTAGTTGTGATATAGATGCATGCTCTTTTCTTTTTCACTTGACTGATTTTCAGTGGGTAGGTTGGGACAAAATTAAACCACAGTATTGGCTCAGTTTGCTTCTGTATTTTTTTCCTTTAACTTCCTTGTTTCTTTAATCCGCGCTGCCTCATTGAACCAAATAGCCAAGAGATTTGATAGCCACTCAACAGCAACCAATCTAATTATTCTAAATGCAATTATTGATTAAATGCTCTTCCATAAGAAGGAATTCTTACCTCCAGAAACAAAGCAATTTAGACAATGGTTTTGAATTTCTTTCTTGATTTGTAGTTTATAAATATGGTTCTGTAAAAAGAAAACAGATGGGTGATTTTTTTCTGAAAATAAAAATTAAATCCTCTGTATGATACAGATGCAATTTGAAATATCATATCTCCATGGAAATGTAGTGATGAATCTTACCATGTTTTGGCAAAGTATGATTTTCATTGCGTTTCATGGAGAGTTTCTATTCCCTTCATTAACTAAGCACCATGTTCTTACGGCATTCACTTGTCTGATGTTAACCTATTCTCCCACTCATCACAGCCAGAAGTACTCAACATTGCCCAGATATCCTGCATTATTACAGCATACCTGGCACCAGCGCCATATTTAAAAGACCATTGAATGTCCAGTCAAGTGCTTGTGGTCCAGATCTGCCCTGGATTTGGGGATGTGTAGAGGAGACACCTCGTTCTTTCGCAGGGATGGCGCAGGAGGCTACAACACCAGACCACATCAGCCTGGCCCAAGGTTGCCACCTGGGTTAGTGCAATCTCTGAGGTACAGAGAACATCTAGCAGACCAGGAGAAAAGTCAATGGCCTTCTGCATTTTGTGATGGTAATTGCCACCATCTTCTCTCTGCTACCTCACACGCACTCTTTCTCTGCCACTGCACTCACCTCTCAGCATGGCTCTATCACTTTCACTGTTACATGAAACATCTTCCTGCATTCGCTGTCACCTGCCTAATGTCTCCCCGCCACTGACCCTGCATGTCCTCTGTGCTGCCTACTTACTCACTCGGGATACAAGCTATTCCTTTCCTGCACCAACACTATCAAATATGGCACCCACTTTGACCTCATTGAATCCTCACCTTTTTCTCATTCCAGGGGAAAATTATCTATAACAGGGTTGAAAGAGCCAGGGCTGGTGGATGGAATGCTAGATATTTGTGTGTTCACCCCCTATAAGGAGAGGATCTTGGCCCTCGCCAGCGAAGACCATGAGCTTTTATGTAAAGATGAGGAAGACCCCCTTGACCCAAAAACCAAGAAAGAAGAGCTGTCTATTACTGTTTTACTCTTCCATGATTTCCACATTGAATTTATTGATAATATGTCACTACTGCTTGGTCATGACACTCTTTGTCTCTCTTTTGTTGCCTGCAGGCACCAACTTGATGACTATGGCTCTTTGCAAGACATCCCCTCCTCCACCTCTGAGAAAACAGCATGGTTGCCTCAGGTGAAGTACTGACATCTTACAAACCCACCTACCAGCTCAGATCCTGGCACCTCAGTAAGTAGTTTACCTGGATTAGAGTTGAGATCCTCCTTTGATCAGCGCATCTCTGTTGATGGCTGAGGGAGAAATGTGCCAGGTCACTTGGAGGGATATCAGGGACCAGCTACCAGGTAGGAGAGGACTCTATGATGTTGACAATTATGGACTTCATTCGAGTACACAAGCAGACGCAGGAGTAGCATGCTCTATATTAGGTCCCTTAATCCTCATTCCTCAAACCGCTTCAATTCCCCACTTCAATTGGAGATTGGTGAGAATATGAGTTCACCTGGGGGACATACATAAGCCTTTTTAAAGCTACTTTTCAAAAGCATTGTGCATCCATGACACTGTATAGGTGTCAGGAATGATCGAGGAAACTGTGCAATTTGATCCCATTCTAACTATTTTTAATGGTCCTCAAAGACTCTATTAATGCGCAAAATCTGACCAATCAGTCAACATGCTCTCAATTGTCAGCTTGTACTGCTATTCATTTAGCTGTCCTTATCTCTTGCTACTTTTTAACTGAATTTCTACTTTCAGGTTGTCAGCTTCTCACTGGGATATATATCCTTGGATAAAAGATGCCGTCCAGTATCTGATCTTCACATAGAGGATTAACAGTGAATATCACAGGCTATTCCAACTTGAGTGCATCAGAGTTGACAATGATCCAATCATGTTACTCATACACTCTTACTTCCAATGGAGCCAGATAGCATGATAAGCAGAAGCAGGAACTTCAGCTTATTTTCTTCTCTTTAAGCCAGGGGCATTAAAAGCAATCTCAGCAAGACAGGGAATTAAGCCAGAGACCATGTTGTTCCTTGAAACATTGGGGGAGCCACAATGCATTTGCTCATTTGGTATATACGTGTAGACTGCAGTGACTACCTTTCAGTCATTTTTCCAACTGAGAAATAATTAGTTGCTACTTGCTGTGTTCTGGATGTAAGTTGGAATTTATACTCCCATAAATTGAAGATAGGCTGGACAATAGGCAAAGACAACATTTGCACATGTTCCTTAAATTCCATCTCCAAAATCTGTTCAAATGGATTTTTGTCGGTCTTTAATAACATCCAAGTAAAGGACTTCAGATTAGCATCATCCCGCCCCGCGGACCTGTCCGTCCTCCCTGGACTGACCTATCTCCTCCCTACCCCCCTACCTACACTCACCTTTACTGGCTCCATCCCCGCCTCTTCGACTTGTCTGCCTCCTCTCCACCTATCCTCTCC
>JAHRHZ010000050.1:18589182-18603374 GCA_024137785.1 Ginglymostoma cirratum
CACTCACCTTTCCTGGCTCCATCCCCGCCTCTTCGACTTGTCTGCCTCCTCTCCACCTATCCTCTCCTCTATCCATCCTCTATCCACCTCCCCCTCTCTCCCTATTTATTTCAGAACCCTCTTCCCCTCCCCCATTTCTGATGAAGGGTTTCGGCCCGAAAGGTCAAGTTTTCCTGCTCCTATGATGCTGCTTGACCTGCTGTGTTCATCCAGCCCCATGCTTGTTATCTTGGATTCTCCAGCATCTGCAGTACCTTTTATCTCTGATAGAATCAAAGGAAGAAGTGTTGCTGAACAAAGAACTTAATTTTAAAGAAGGCAGTCTGAATTTATTTTTCAGGCTTAAATGATTCAAGTCCGTAAGTTAGAAGTACAGTCATTTCCCTCCCCCCCCCCCGCCACCCCCATACCCCTAACCTATTGAGACATTACAAGGAAGTTGATATATTTCTGGGATTATCACTGATAGAGGAATGAGCAGTCAATTAATTTTCCAAACTGTGAAAAGTCATATTGGCCTTTTTAGGATTCCGTGGTATAAATGTAGCCCCAGAATTTCTCCAGTTTTCATACCTTTAAACCTTCTAAAAATATTTTCTTCCCTTTTGAATCTTATTGCATCATGCACTGCATCATAGCCAGGAGGGCAGAGATAACTCTGCCAATGCTACCCTGTAGGTGGCTTCCAAAAAGCGCATGGAAATACCACAGGGTGACTTAGATTTTCCTTCCCACCCCCCGAGAAGCAGCTGGCCTCTGCTCCGTGCCTCTTCGATCATACAGCTGAGATCAGGAACTGACTATGTGCGAATAACAGGTGTGAGCCTATGTTCTACCATTTTGTAGCATAGCAAGTTAGATTTGACCATACTGTGACTCAGCCCCATCTGTGCCTGTGTCTCCCTAAGAAACAGTAGCACGTGCATCTTGGAATAATTTTTCGTCCTCTGTTTAGAATAGCATGTCAGTGCATCTATTATTTGGAGTGTTTTTTTTTGTTTGACTTGGTTTTACTTTTCTCTATCTTCAGTATATTTTTATTCATCTATTCTATTTACAATGTTCATATTTTAATTAAAGAAAATCTGTCATAAATAAACTTATCACAAAGAAAATTCAAGTAGAAGATAATATTTCCAAAATAACTACTATGAAAATAACCAGACTTAGCAATTGCCTTCAGCAAATCAATTCATGAAATGTACAACATGAAATGTACAATTGTAAATATAATTTTAATATATCAACTGACTAGTGTGGGTCATGGATTGGGATTGGGAAGTTATGATTTTACCAAGAGTGCTTGGTGTCATGGTGCAATTATAACACCTTCTCTCTTAATGTTGCAAAACAAAACAACAGGTCATTAACTTAGAAAGAAAGGAACAGGACAAGCCCCTCTCTACATCAACTGAGCTGAGGTGGAGAGGGTTGAGACTGTCAAGTTCCATGGAGTAATGGTAACCAACAACCTGTCCTGGACCTCCCATGTAGATGCGACAGTCAAGAAGGCAACTGTAAAACGCAGGGTTATGGGGATAGAAAGTGGAAGGCGTAGGCTAGGTGGGATGCTGTTTGGACGGTTGGTGTCAACTTGATGGGCTGAATAGCCCTATCTGCACTAAAAAGATGCTACGATTCTATAATTCTTGGATCTTCATGAATTTCAAGTCTTTCACATCACCAAAATAGCATGACATTTCACTACATGCTCAGAAATCTTGATATCTTTCACACTACATTCAACCAGTGTAAAAGTCTAATGCAGAAAGTGAAATGGTATAAGCACCTGTGTAGATACCTGGTTCAGGAGAATTTCATGAATCTCCCTCAGTTTCTCTATGCTTACACTGCATTTTAATAATCTGAACCAGTCAGTCACTGGGTTTGACAGCACAGGAGAGGCTGAATTACTAGTCAAGCTGAATTACTTAAAATCCCAGGACCTGGCCAAGCTGGACTGCCCTCTCAATTCTGGCAAAACAAAACAAAAGATCATTGACTTCAGGAAGAAAGGAACAGGACAAACCCCTATCTACATCAACGGAGCTGAGGTGGAGAGGGTTGAGAGTGTCAAGTTCCTAGGAGTAACGATAACCAATCTGTCCTGGACCTCATGTGTAGATGCAACAGTCAAGAAAGTACAACAACACCTCATCTTACTCAGGCGGTTTAGGAAATCCGATATGTCTGTGAGGACCCTGACTAAGTTTAGCAGCTGCACAATAGGAAAGCATTCTATCTGGGGGTATAATGGCCTGGTATGGTAGCTGCTCTGCCCAGGACTGTAAGAAATTACAGGAAGTTGTATGCACAGCCCAGACCATCACGGAAGCCAATCTCCCCTCCATGGGCTCCATTTACACTCTCGTTATCTTGTTACTGCGGAAAGGCTGCCATCATCAAAGGCCCGTCCCACCCTGGTAATGCTCTGTTCCAATCTCTTCCGTCAGGCAGAAGATACAGAAGCTTGAACATGTGCACCAACAAGTTCAAGAACAGCTTCTTCGCTGCAGTTATTAAACTGCTGAATGGACTTCTGTAACTTCAAATAATGTTGTTTTTGCTAATGTTGATCTTGCTTTGCTCACCACCTGTGCAGCTGTAAATTTGTATGCCTCACTCTATCTAAACACTCGATGATCTGTATGTCCTTGTTCGCTGTGATCGACCTACACTCCTGGTAAAACAAAGCTTTTCACTGTACTTAGGTACATGAGACAACAATAAATCAAATCAAACCAATCCCTAAGCAAAGTAGAGTCAGTGGACTACCTCAAACAAACCTTTCTCTGGACCACCTACTGGGAGAGGTAGCAGATACCATGAGATGCCAGAAGTGGCAATCAAGATACTGCAATGACCAGGAACATGAGTCTTCAGTACAAAAACAAGCTTGAGGAGCAGTCCCCCTCTAATAAAGAAAGACAGGCTGCCATTTCACACAACATGTACAGAAACGGAACACAGACTCCTCAAGGCCACAGTCAAGGCAAGTTGTCTGGAGCCATTTGTTGCATGGAACTGCTGCATGGAAAACATTCCAAGCCACTCTCCGATGGTTAAAGTAAGGCTGGGGCTACTTCCAGATCGCAGGGCAGAGCACCCATGGCATGTCTGGTTGGCTGGTGAGAATGAGAGTATACAATAGCACGCCATACAGGAAACTTCTCCATGCGGGATAGATAGGCACAGAGGACATTACGCCAAGACAACTCAAATTGTTTGGCTGGGCCTCCAGAGGGAAGGTTTGGAAACTGGGGCAATCAGATGTAAATCAAATTATCATATATAACAGTCCTTATAAGAAAAGAGAAAGCAAGATACACGAATCCAAGAATTTCCCAAGCAAGATTTCACCTCCAATCCTCAACCCTATGAGTTTGGTTTAAATGCACTCGTCTAACAGAGGCCTAATGTTTCCTGGATACCTCAGCAGCATCCACATCCCACATCCCACAGGTAGGTTCTCAAGATCCACTTTTCATTCTGACTTTGAGGTCTCCAATCACTTGATGATATTCAGCCCTACATGTGCAGGAAATGTATGCTCTGCAGATGTGAAAACACCTAGTGAACCAAAACAAAATTAGTTGGCAATACGTTTGAGAAGTCCTGAGGAAATGAAAGTCATTCCATAGATACAATAACGGCCCAAGAAGTAGTTTGTGTAAAATTGTAGGAATCTGGCAGTACGATAAAAATCTGATCACAAATTTTCTCTTTTCAATTTGAATAATAATAAATACTCATTCTTAAATTGTCCTTCCTGTTACAGTGTTGACGCAGACCAAGTGCAGTCCAACAATCTGTCTCCAGTCATAGAGAAGTTTGTTATTGCAACTATATCTCTCCTAAGCATCTATAATAACAAATAAACAAACATCATATCTGTAACAATAACTTTGGAAACTCTTCCCCTCAAGGCAAGAGGTTGAAAACATAAGGGAAATAAAGCTGAGAAAACGCCGATGAAAATCCAATTATTTGAAACATAGCAACTTAATCATATTTTCCCCCATTCCCTGTTCGTATTACTGATTGCCTTAATTACATTTATCTTTGACTTGAAACTAGTAATGATTAGTCCCCACAGGTATGGCAGCTCTGTGAGCAGTACTTAAGCTGTCAGTGGTTCACAGATTCTTCAGTTTATACAAATATCTCGAGTCGACATCACCAGAGAGAGGAAGGAATGGGAAATACAAGCTTCAGCTCATTGCTTGTGTGGGTGAATAAGGGGAAGAGTCTGGAAGTGTGAAAGAGGAACAGCACATGAGTCTTATGTTTTAAAGTAATTATGTTTCTGCAGGCAGGTATAGAACAGGGAATTATGATACAGTAAGGTGAGAAGTAGAGCAACTGATGGCTGTTGGCAATTTTGAGGATTTCCAGGTTTCTGTATTTATGTTCTAGCCTTTTTCATGTTCCATTAAAGGCTTTCAGTTATACTAAAAGTTAGATTTGAATTATCCTTTCTGTTGCTTTGTTTTACAGAAGTAAAATGGAAAAGAATGAAAATGGATTAGGATTAGAAAAATAATGTTGGCCGTTATTGATCCATTTCTGATTTTTAATTCATGACCTCATTTCGTAGTTGTCTATTCTTTTAATAATAACAGCATAACAAATGATGAAATCAGATAGTTTTATCCTACCCTTGCCCAGCCTTTCACAATTTAAAAAAATCTGGATTGGTGGAATTTATAATCATATTTCAATGTACTAATAATGTATTCTACAAATATATCAATAGAACAACAATTATAACATGTGCCAGTATAACATCTTTAACAGATTAACATACCTCACTGTATTAGCAAATAAAATTTGTTACTGAGTTACATCAGGAGATAGTGGTACAAAAGCTTAACTGTAGATCCTGGAATTGCTAGAAAACAGATAATGCACTCAGGAGTTCAAATAATGCCTGACTTGCTGAATACTTCCAAAATTCTCAGTTTTTATTTAAGGAAGTATCGGATAGGTAACAATAAAGCTGGAGCAAAAAAACCCAGGTTTTGAGGCAATGTGAGTTAACGAGCACAGGAGTGATTGATGAACCAAATTTGGTGCAAATTAGGACGCAGGCAGCAGAGTTTTGGATAAACTCAATTTTTCAGACCTTACCAGCTCCAAGGCCAGCCAAGACAGCACTTACATACTTGAGTTCAAAGATAAGAAAGGCATAAATGAAGGTTTCTGCCACAAATGGGCTGAGGCCGGGATGAATGTGGAGCTTAAATGGGCTTTAAAACCCAGAGGGTGTAGATTAAAAGCACCTCGGCTGTCAGGACAGGAATGTAAACAGCCTTCCTCTAATTCTGCTGAAACCAGACAGTAGCACCAAGCGGAGATATTGGACGGAGGTATACTTCAGTGCCAAGATGTTGGCGCTGGTGCTGGGAGTTGGCTTTTTACTTACATTTATGATGATTTCCTATGTCTGTCAACACTAACCCAACCTTCTCACTTTTTGGGCATCCTGCTATCCCAACAGCATTGTATGCGGCTAAATAAAAGTAAATAAAAACTGCATATTCTGGCAATCTAAATCTAAAACACACTGAATGTTGGAGAAGTTCGGCAGATAGCATCTGTGGAGAGAGAAACAGAGTTATGTTTCAAATCTGGTGTGCGTCTTCTTCAGAACTGGAGAGTGGGTTTTTTTTAATACTTTTGGCAGAGGCACCATGGCTAGCCAGGCAATGGGCATCTCATCTTCTTACTCGATCTTTTCCACTTTGTCTTCTCAATATACCCCTTATCCAAAGAGACACTGTCTTCTGTCAGTTTGCAAACATTCGTGCTGTGAAGTGTTGTGAAGGAAGTATGACATCACTACAATTCCACAGATGCTTGCTGGAGCTTCCAGTCCTATCTAAACACTGGAATCATATCTTAATCATTTGGGTGGTTCACTCTGTGACACTCTTGGTAATCACTGATCCCACTGCATCACTGCTGTGGACAATGATGGTCGTTTTCTTCTGAAGTGCAACCAAATTGCACCTCCCATTCTTATTTTGTCACTGAAATAATTCAAAAGCTGAATCTACTCAAGAACCCTCTTCCTTTGTGTGAATTGCCAGAGGAAACTGGTGAGATAATCATAACTTTAAATATTCATCTGAACAACAACTTAGTCTCACTTTCATTTCACCTACAAGATTCATCAGCCCCAGGCAACCTTTCTAGCAGACATTAAATTTAAAGAAAAAGTCATTATAAAAATTATAAAATTATTTATTAACATTTCCTAAGGCCATTAAATGCTGTGGTAACTACCAACCGATGTGAATTCATTAAGTTCTTCTCCGCAAAGCGTAGATCACACATTGACATCCAAACTCAAAGGTGGAGTTGGCTTACAAATACAATATACAAATCACTTATTTTAACTGGCCACTATGTTATCAGCAATTAAATTACCCCACACATTGTTACCCATCACTGTATGGATGAATGATTGTTCTAAATCATGTTTTTTTTCAGCTGGGATTTCACACATGCTTAATATTACCAATCACTACAATAAAGCAAATCTTGATTAGCTTTCAATTCTGAGTGCACATTTCCTCAATCAATACACAGTGTGGTCAAGCAACCACTGGCCCAAAATTGACCACAGCCATAGCAATCAGGCCTAACAGAAAATTGGTCAAATTAAATTAAACAGAAGCCAGCAACTATTTGCTGCAGAGAACAGTGGAAACCAATGCCGAAGAGGTCACAAAGGCTCAGGGAGAAACAGTTACAACCAACCTCAGGGTTGTGTATTAGAGGAGCTGCAATCAGACTCTCTGGTACCTTGATTTCCAGCCAGTACCTGAGGACATGCACTTTACACCTCCCCAGCATGACAACAGTGATGGGTTTTGGCACGACCCCACTGGATGCTTTAAACCCCACTCATAACCCCATTGACCAAAAGCCATGGAATATTCTGGAAGGTCTGGGATGTGAAAGAATAAAAACACACAGCTGGAAGCCACCCCCACAGTGAAGACTCACAGGAAGATATGAGGCAGAAGATCATGCGTTAACCCATGGAGATCCAGGAGAAGATTCACCTTGACCTGTGAGACCCACCTTTGTGAAAGAGAGCCGGTCCTACACTGGAGAGGAAGGAGATTCCAACGATCCAGCACAATCATGTGGATCATTGTAAGTAATATCCTTTCTCAGATGGAAAGAGCTAGACAGAGAGTAATAATTAGGCTAGGGCAATTTTTTAAAAATTAAATTCAAATTTTATCTGCCATGGTGGGATTCATACCCACGTCCCAAATACATTTGCCTGGGGTCCTAAATTACTAGTCCAGTGACACTACCATTATGCTACGACCACCTTGTTTGCAAAGGATGCATACTAAAATTGATATGGTGGGCAACTTGTCCCCAGAGCTTGCTGAACCATATAAATCACAACTCAGTCCTGTTCTCTTCTGCCAGAATTACTCATTAGACAGGGATCATTTGTGAATGTAAAAATAATTTTGTCTTTTTTTCCACTGAGGAACATGAATTTTCCCTGAATCCCTCATCCCATTGTCCAACAAATATTGCAAAAAACCTTTTGGGCCTCCTTTGATCCTAAGATTGTCATCATTGCATCAACTGCCTGTTCTGTTGCATTCCTCCTATTCTGTCGCCCACCAGGGCAAACCTCCTCTGAAGTTCATTCCTGCCCTTACCCTGATCTGGCATCTTGTAATAGTTTCCTTACTACTGCCATTATACCTTTCTAAGCCATCTTACGCCGAAAATCCACCTCCTGCTCTTTCAGGCCTATTCCCACTCAACTACTAATCACTTAACTTTCCCACATTAACTAATAACAGTTCTTAATTTTCATGTGCTATTTCTTTCCCTTTTAAGTCTGCCATCATCACCTCCTTCCTGAAAACTATACCTAGTCACTACCTTCCACACAAAATGAAGGACCATCCTTTATCTGTCTACAGTCCATGAATATCGTGTTGCTCCTAAATGGATAGCATTCTTTCAATGGGCCCTTTGTCCCCAAGCCTGCTCCCACCATGAATCATTAGTTTACCTGATTGACTCTCTTTTCCTTGCCATGCAATACTCCACCCCCTTCATGATCTTACTACTCTCCCCCCACCTCAATCCAAACTAACATTCCTCCCCACTCATAGCAAGGAAACACCTACCTTCTACTCTCCGCCATTGACTTACATGACCGTGCAGGGTTCAGAGATAGGTTGCAGACTCACTGAATGATTGATTGATTTATTATCTCATGTACTGAAGTACAGTGAAAAGCTTTGTTTATGAGTGTTACAGTCAGATCAAAGTAAGCAAGGAGGCACAGATTAAAAAGGCTTAGACAGAGGTATACAGGTTACATTGCACAGGGCATGCACTAGGTGAGATTAACATTACCAAGATCAGTGTTATTTGAGGCTAGAGCGTCCATTCATCAGTCTGATAATGGCTGGGAAGAAGCTGTTCCTGAACCTACTGGTGTGTTTGCTCAGGCTTCTGTAATTTCTGCTTGACGGATAGGGTTCTAGGGGATCATTATCAGAGTGTAATGGGTCTTTGATGATGTTAGCAGCCTTTCCACAGCAGGGAGTCCATGGGTGGAAGATTGGCTTCTGTGATTGTCTGAGCTGTGCACACTACCTTCTGTAGTTTCGTACAGTCATGGGCAGAGCAGTTGCCATACCAGGCCGTCATGCACCCAGACAGTATGCTTTCAATGGTGCACCTGTAGAAGTTGGTGAGGGTCCTTATGGACATGCCAAATTTCCTGAGATGCCTGAGGAAGTAGACGCGTTGTTGCGCCTTCTTGACTGTCACATCTACATGGGAGGTCCAGGACAGGTTGTCAATTATCATCACTCCTAGGGACTTGACAACTTCCACCCTCTCAGCCTCAGTTCCATTGATGTAGATGGGGACATACTCTCCTCCTTTCTTTCTGAACTCAATGATTAGTTCTTTAGTTTTGCTGACATTGAGAGAGAGGTTGTTCTCATTGCACCACGTCACCAATCCCTCTATGTCCCTTCTGTAATTTAACTCATCATTGTTAGATATCCGTCCTACTACGGTGGCGTCATCAGTGAACTTGTAGATGCCATTATTCAGAATTTGGCAACACAATCATCGGTGTATAGGAAATAGAGTAAGGGGCATCCTTGGGGGGCTCCAGTGTTGAGTGCTATTGTGGAGGAGGTGCAGTTACCTATCCTCACTGATTGTGGCCTGTGGGTCAGAAAGCTGAGGGTCTAGTTGAGGAGGGTGGAGCCGAGACCAAGGTCATGGAGTTTTGAGATCCGGCTGGAAGCAATAATGGTGTTGAAGGCAGAGTTGTAGTCAATGAACAGGAGTCTGATGTTGGTGACTTTGTTGTCCAGGTATTCCAGGGATGAGCACAGTGTTAAGGTTATGGTATCCGCTGTGGACCTATTATGTCGGTAGGCAAACTATAGGGGATCTCTCTCCTATATACCTGTAACTTTTCCTTTCAAAATTGTTATTTAAAATATAACCTATTCATTTAAACTCCACTATAATCATTTCATGTAAGCTTTTAATTAGTCCCTAAACAATTATCTTCAGAAACTCATTCAGTTACTCAAATGTCTATCCATTCACTCTGAAGATTCAAAATTTGATGTGCACTGCTCTCCTCACTGAGGATTTGGAATTTGAGTCCTGGAGATATAAATTTGACATACAGTGTATTCTGTTTAAATTGCTGGATTATTTTAAGGTTTAAACTATTTCTGCAATCTCCTCTCTCCTGATCACATTTTGCTACGACTTCCTTCCCTACATGAGTGATTTTAAATATTTTATTTAAGAACTTTTGTCACCACTGCTGTTATTTATTATTGTTTAAGTTATGGTGGCAGAATTTGATATGCAGAGGCTCTGGGAGTTCCAGTGCTTGAGTCACTAAAAATATGTGCAGCAAGATGTTAAGAAAGCTAATTCAATTTTATCCTTCATTACGAGAAACATTGAACATTGAAGATGTTATGCTTTGACTAAACAGGTCAACAGTGAGGCCACATCTCAAATACTGTGTACAGGTTTAGTCTCCTTTGTTAAGAAAAGATGAAAATGCATTCAAGACTGCTCAGAGATGGCTTCACTGGCAAGGTAGGCAGCGTTCAGACTCCTGAGCTCATCCACTCCAGACCAATTGCTTTCTCCCTTTTTTCTCACCCTTTTTGTATTCTCTCTTTCTCGTTTTTTTCTTTCTTTTCATCTTCTTCTTGTTGGTGGTGGTGCCAAAGGTGATATGGCGGAGGAGGGCAGCCGGACCGTGATTCCTGGTGAGTTGACAGCCTGGCCTTGCCATGGAGCCAAGGACTCCTAGTTGTGATATGCCCAAAGCCAAGACCCCAAGTGATGGTGAAGCAGCAACAGAGATATGCCCAGAGTGGGGGACTCCAGGCATCATCGATGCGGCGGCAGCAACAGAGCCAGGGACTCCTGATTATGGAGTGAGAGACCTGGCATTGGTGGTGGTGTTGGTGAGGTGGCCCCAGCAGCGAAAGATGGCACCTGAAGAGTGACAACTCCGCTGTTAGTAGGTCTGGTGCGGTTGGTGGCACAGGTTTCAATGAAGACCTAGCTCAGGACTCATGACAGAGGCAGCAGAATGAAGGTGGACTCTCTTTCAGCTTTTTGTTTACTCTTTTTATTCTTAAACCATTCAAAATGATGCTGGATTGTGGCAACAGTTCAAGATTTTTCACAGTATTTTACAGAATTATTCATACTAAAATACAAGTGACAACAAATCATGCAATTCAATTCAATTCAGAGAAGGCTTATTAGATTGCTATCATAAGTCAACAGATTGTCTTATGAAGATAGGTTGAACAGATGGTGCTTGTTTCCACTAGGGTTTAGAAGAGTGAGAGTGACTTGATCGAATATATAAAAGATCCTGATAGATCTTGACATAGTAGAGATGGGAGGTTGTTTCCTCCTGTAGGTGAGTCCACGTCTAGGCGACACTATTTAAAGATAATGGACAGACATGAGAGGAAGTCTCTTCTCCCAGAAGGCTGTATAACTTTGAAAGTCTCAGCCTCAGAGGTGGTGGACAAGGGGTTGTTGACTATTTTTAAGGTGCAGGTGGGTAGATTCTTGTCTTGCAATGAATGCAAGGGTAAGTGGGGTAGAGGTGTGAATGGGAAGTTCAAATTACAATAGGTAACATGATTTTATCAAATGGTGGAGCAAGTTTGAGGGTTTATTGTTTTCTTCAAGTTCATGTGTTTTGATGCATGTATATTCATTTGTCAAATAACATGAGTAATAATAACTACCATCTTAAGTAGTTATGCTAAAGATATTTCTTGGTCTTTTGGTTACTTTTAATAAGGCTGTCCCTTTAAATCTCTCCCAGCTATCCCCCAGTTATAGACTACCAGTTCAACACAGGCATTTCTAGTATCTTAATCATGGACATGGTGAATCAGAACTCACATTGAACTGTTACATCAAGGAATGTTTTATTTCTCTCTCTCTTTCTCGAAGTTCAACTCTCCATTTGTAGAATGCTTTAGGAAACAAAATTTTTTTATGCTTTTACTCATAGATATTCAGCTTAATTCTGCTTAACAACTATTTTGCCTGCATCCAGCTTGCTCAAACAAGAGTGCTTGAAAACTAAACCTCACCCAGAAATTTATTTCTGCCCACCAATGAACTTGCTGTCTAACATTTTGTTTTATTATTGTATATCTTTTGATGAATGAAGAAAGATTAGATCGGTTAGGATTATATTCACTAGCGTTTAGAAGAACAGGAGATGATCTCATTGAAACCTGTAAAACTCTAACAGGACATGACAACGTAAACACAGAAAGAATGTTCCCAATGACTGGGGAATCTAGAACCAGGAATCATTGTTTAAAGACCTGAGGTAGGTCACTTAGGACTGGAATGAAGAGAAATGTCTTCACCCAGTGAATGGTGAGCCTGTGAAATTTTCTTCTATAGAAAGTGGTTAAGGACAAAATATTGAATGTTTTCAAGATGGAGTTAAATATAGTCTTAAGGCTAAGGAGATCAATGTGTATGGGGAGATTTTTGTTTTAATTCATTCCTGGGATGAGGGCATAGCTGGTTACGCCAGCATTTATTGCCCATCCTTAAATGCCCAGAAGAGTCAACCATGTTGCTGCGGGTTTAGAGTCACATGTAGGCTCAGACGAGGTAAGAATGGCAGTTTCCTTCCCTAAAGGACATTAGTGAAACAAATTAGGTTTTCCAAATATTGGCAATGAGTTCATGGTCATTAGACTCTTCTTTCCAGGCTTTTTTAATGAATTCAAATTCTACCATCTGCCGTGAGTTGGAGGACATTAGAGCAAGCTTGAAAGACAGCTCCTACTTCCTATGTTTTCCAGGCAGTTTCATAATCAAATCAGTTGCTCGAGGCAAGTTGTTTGTTTTCACAAGAAATCAACTTCCAGAGAATGCTAAGTATGAGAGACCACTGACCCAAATTACAACATAAATCTTTTACCCCAAAAGAACATGAACTATCACACCAGTCCAAACAGAACTGTGTACAATAGGTTTGCATTGTCTGATGCAGGTCATGACCGTGAGCACCTGTTCCAATTAGTTGAGAAAACTTGGAAGCAGAATGCGAATGCTATGAATGGAGTAAAGAGCCATGGCAAAAGCCATTCCATGAAGAAAAGAAGAGTACTGAAGTTTCTAGAGATCTGAAATGAAAACTGAAGATGTTGGAGAACTCCAGCAGGTCTTGCAGCAGAGAAAGGAACAAAGTTAACATTTTGAGTCCAAAATGATACTTCGTCAGGACTAGTAAACAGTTCTGAAAAGGGCTCATATTAGACTCGAAAACTCTGTTTCTCTCTCCACCGATGCTGCCAGACCTGCTGGGTTTCTTCAACACTTTTGGCTTTTACCCTGAATGTTTGGAAAGTTGGACTTTCTGCAGAAAGAAAGGAGTCACTGAACTAAGTCTGAAACTAGTTCTGGTCATTGCCAAGGTGGCTGGTAATGTCAGCACTCACTGCACACTCTGTCAATGCTGTGTAGTTTATAGCCAAACATTGCATACTTTATTAAGAAGTTTGACAGGTGGAGTTTATAAATAGCATTAACCAGCTGACATTGCATTCTTATTCTCTTTCTTGCTCTATAGAAAGACTTTGTATAAATGCCTTCCATAAGCCATGTATGTGAATTATGGATCTTTCTCAGCCGTGATTTCTTCAGTGCAATGCAACATCTTTTGTTTACTGTATTTTTTCATAGGAAATGTTGCCGTTAGTGCAAATAGACCATTAATACTAAATATATGCTTTAAAAATCTGGAATACACCATGAATATAGTTTGCTGACCCTTCTCTTTCAGCAGTAGCTATGTATTATGATGTCAGAATAAAATTACTGAGGCAACATTGCTGCAGAAAGTATATGATTATTGTCGGCTGTGAACTTCATACCCGTAAACTGTCAAAAATAAATAGAAAAGTCTGCTGCTTTGGTTAATCTGTCTTTATAATCCAGCAAGTTTGCTAAATTAGGATTAAAAGTTGGTGAGCTTTTTGTTTAATTTTAATGCACTTTTGAAAAATTGCAAACAAAATTCTTTGGGGAATTTCCTATATCTTTGACTGCACTGATGCATTTGCTATTGCTTTAGATTTGGAAATTAATGGAAGTGAAATGGTATGGTAACTGTTAAATCTAAGAAAGGCAGATTTTCGGGTATAGAATAGATAGAAAATCATTTCTTGCCATGTGTACTCAAGTATGGAAGTACAGGTGTACAATGAAAAGTTTACGATGTTGCCCCATATGGCACCATCTTGGATATAAAGTACCTAGGAACAGATCTAGGTAAAAAGAAAATACAGAAATAAAGGGAAAAAGAAAGGAAAAAGCTAACTTACAATTGTTCATAGTATAAGTTAGAAAAATGAGAACAAAGTTAAAAAGATAAGCATTGCAGTCTTCCACTAGATCAGTTCGGGGGACTTCCACATGTGGTCTGCCTGGGCTTTGCAAGCCACTAACCATCTGCACTGGTCCCCAATCCAACAACCATCCTGCTCCAAGATAACAAGCATGGGGCTGGATGAACACAGCAGGTCAAGCAGCATCATAGGAGCAGGAAAACTTGACGTTTCGGGCCTAAACCCTTCATCAGAAAA